>NKCJ01000391.1:0-38484 GCA_003947015.1 Fusarium sp. AF-6
ATCTAGATCTAAGCCTCCCGAAGAGTGTTAACCCTCTTAGCTGAATCCGAGTTGCTATCATCAGAGGAAGTTCGGACACCCTTTTCTTGGATTTGGATGCCAGTGGACGTAGCAGAAGACTCGATGCGACGTCCAGCAGCGTCGTGGTTGGCATCCCACTCTGCGAGCTCGGCATTGGGAACTTTTCGAAGCTGGTTGCTCTGAGCACCGTCCTCGAAACTGACGAGTTCCTGTCGAAGTTCGTAGCCTTTCCACTTGGGAAGAAGGAAGGCCCAGAGCCAGTAGTATCCACCGCAGATAAGGAGACTAGAGTGTGTCAGCGAGTGCGTCTCGGGATGGATGGGGGGCTACTCACATTGCAATACCAGTGACGGCATACGTGGCATACCAGAAACTGACGTCTCCGGCATACTGTCCGCCCTCGGGAGGATACCAGGGCATGATGAGGAGGTACAGCTGGATCATAATGTTAAAGATGATGACAGGGTGCCACGCCTTGAACTCGGGTTCGGGCAGGTTGGCCTTGCTTCGACGCCAGCGGACGACGTAGAGACCAACAGCCATGGCCAAGTTGAAGGCAGCTGAAGGGAAGATTCCGAGATCGTTGACTGTTTGGGTATTAGAAGGTGTAGGGCCTTGGGTAGGGGACATGATCACTTACCAAAAGTGAAGGCGTCTCCAGCTGGAACAGCAAGAAGCATCAGAGCCGTAAGCGACCAAATCACCAGATATGGTCCTAAAGGTGTTCCAAAAGGCCTTGTAGAGACCCAAAATCTAGTAAAAGGCAAGACACCTTGTCGACCGCACTCTCGGATTCTTCGGGACAAGCCGATGATGACGGCGATCATGTTACCGAACGAGGCAAGAGCAATGAGGAAGTTAAGACCTCGGACAGCAGCGCTGTCTCCAAAAACAGCTTTGAAGAAGAGGCTGGCGGCTGTGAGGCCAGAGTTCTCGAGTTCGTCCTTGGGGACTGTCACAGAGGTGGTCAACTTGGCTGTACAAATAGCGAGTGGGCGGAGTGAAGGTACTTACCGGCAGCAAAAAAGGCGACATTGGCAAACATGTATAGGATGTAGACAGTAGTCAAAGCAGCAGTGGCGTAGATCTTGAGCGATCGCACGGGGTTCTGTCAAGGCCCGAGTCAGCCGAGTTCCATCACCACAACGTTCTCTTCTTACCTTGACTTCGTTGGCGACGTTAAAAGCGTTGTTGTAACCTCCATAAGAAAAGATGATACGATAAAGAGCAATCGTCATTCCATAGGCCGAGGCGTTGGAGCTGCCAGACCATGCATCCTTGAAGTTGGCGGTGGGGTTCTCAACCCGAGTGTTGCCGCCGAGGACGACGAATCCGGTGATGATGACAAAGACGATAGTGCAGATTTTGACGATTCCGACGGCGTTGGAGAACCAGTATGCGTACTTGGTGTTGAATACGAGGGTCAGGGTGGCAAGAGTATAGCAGGCTAGAGCCGTGCCTTTGATCTGCCAATTGGTTCCTTCATGTCCGGAGATAGCCCAGAGATAGTTGGCCATGACTGTCATGGCGCGTTAGTTTACACCCAAAGTGTGGAAGTGAAGGTTGACTTGCCTGTCGCGTTTGCACTTCCGAACGAAAGGATGACACTCTGGACGGCAAAAGTTGTCGGGAAAAGCCACATGGGACGAGGGTAAGCTTGTTCGAGGAAAACGACTTCGGATCCGGATCGACTGGGAAAGTAGGCAGTAAACTCGAGGTAAACGGCTCCGGAGGCCATACACAGCTAATCAGAACTGGGTTAGTCTTCGGCCTTGGCAGACTATGTGTTGTAAGTGAGGAGACATACCA
Source organism: Fusarium sp. AF-6 (assembly GCA_003947015.1). Lineage (NCBI taxonomy): Eukaryota > Fungi > Ascomycota > Sordariomycetes > Hypocreales > Nectriaceae > Fusarium > Fusarium sp. AF-6. The sequence goes on from NKCJ01000391.1 coordinate 1,831, forward strand.
GATAACCAAGAGTCCAGTAAACAAAACTAACACCAACAGAGCCAGTACCAGCCAGAATGGAGGATGCTTAGTGAAGTCAGTATTTTTCTCTAGGTATGACCAGAGATGGACAATATACGCGTCGAATAGATACCAGCACCAATCATCATAGTAATGTTAAGCAAAGTGATGGTAACAGGACCGACGGAGTAACCAAGAGGAGAGTTATTCTCAACTGGAGCACCAGTGGCATCCTGATAGGTAGCCTGTGCATTGTTGCCTCCCTTCTCGGCAATGTAGTGAGTGTTGCCATCAGCAATCTGCTCCCTCTGGCCCTCCAGCACAGTAGCAGCCTCAGCTTCACCACCGCTGAACGGTCTTCGCCAGGCCATGACGTAGAAACAAAACAGCAAATAGCAGGGATACTCAAAGAAGAAAAGAGAGCCAAGCCCGTAATTGTAGCCAAGGATTGCTGCATGAACTCTCGAGAAGCAGACTAGAAGCTCACAGCTACTTATACAATGCGACCTCGGCGTACATTATTCTGGCCCTCGGGAGGCAAATAGTTGGCCGATATTCTAGCGATGTTTCTCCCCTGTTGTTCTATTTCGACATTGTAGGGGCGAATGATACAACCAGGGGGGCCGAGTGGGAGGGTGCGCAGGGTGTGTGATGACAACAGACATCGCCAACATGGCGAATCCGCCAGGTATGAGGGAAATCAGGTTGGGTTGAAACTTGGGGAAAGACTATCGGGTGATTTGACGTGCCGTTGAAGACACCGCTTGGCATACTATGTAGAACTCTTCGAGAAGGATTCTACTCTTCTTTGCATGAACGGTGATCGACATGTCCCAAACCACCTCGTCACGTCTTTGAACAGAGATACAATGAAAGGTCCACTTTGAATCTCACAAGCTTTGATCCTAGGAAAGAAGCGGCACGACCCATAATCCACATCAGTTCGCATATCTCCATACTTCAAACTCATAGATTTGAAAAGGCCCCATCACTCCCGGTGGGATATTGTGGGCGAAGCCCCCCTTTTCAAACTCTCAACTCGAGATCGTCGGCCCGCTGAAACATCACGTATACGGGTATATGGCGTAATCGAGAAAATGGGGACCAAACCCTGGTTTCGCGGACACTAGGAATCTGGGCCGCCGATTGCGTGATAGATCTCTCGGCCGATGAGAGCGGAGAATGTTTCCGGGGTGGCCGGCGACTTTCGTGTTTCTCATAGGATGAAGGGTTCAAGGGTTTGATGCGTTATTAGTAAATTGCGGAATGGTAGCTGCTTGTTATAGACATGGTAAGCGGTCGCACGGGCTGAAAGAGAGGAATATGGTTCCGAGTGTGGGATGCTGGGAATTGGGATGGACCTTTCGGTTTATTACGTACTGCTTCAGCTTTACTGGTCTGTCTTGAGTATCCGCAAGTGATTTTGTTAGTTGGAGACCGTGGTCGGAACGATTGCGAGATTCAATAGTTTATTTCGTCTTGGTGGTTTTGTGTCGAGGGCCTATTACGGCAGGACTATTACGTTACATTTTACTGATGAACATTGTAGATAGTGGAGAATTAGAAAGCTCATAGGTAATGGATATATCTTTCTTGATATATAGTCCCCTGTATTCCTCGGCTGTCAGGGCATCACAGGTCCGAGACATCAGTTGACCTTTCTGGGCCGGGGATCGTGTGGTCTAGCAACAGTCCAAGCCAACAATGACAGCGGAATCTGGCATTCATGAACGTGCTTTTTCTGTTTCCCCAGATGTGCCATCAAGAAAATGTTATCTTGCGCGAGACAGCAAAGTTTTTCGGCTCAAAATCAAGATTTAAAGATGATATTTGCGATGTATAGTCGAGGCCTCTTCTGTTAAAAGTACAATTTTCCACACTTTTTGATTTCTCATAAGCACCGTTTCCTCCTTCTGCCCTGGTAACATCTCCAAAATACTGACATCGCTGGCATTCTCTCCATGTTCCCTATGTATAGACGGCTTCACATTGATTGGCGTCTTACCCTCCGTATTCTCATCCTCATGATCCCACGTCACTTGGATCATGGCCGGTCCATTGCTGGTCTGTATGGGGACTCGAGCATCCAAGTGTTTTGCCATTTGCAGCCTTGGCTTAAAGGATACGGTTGCCCAACCCGGTGATGCGGGCTTGATGCCAGCAAGCTCGGCAAGAAAGTCTTATATCGGAACGCTTCCCCAGGCATGGCAATCTGAACGAACTAATGTAGAGTCTTCAGCCCAAGTTGATAGGTTGCATTTGAACTGGTCTTTCCAGGTAGTCCAGAACTGATGGAAGAACTTGTTACAAACAGCCGCTAATGCTCGGGTCACGTCGAACAAGATTCAGCGTAATTGGGGCTGGCGGCTGAGTGATCGTATCTTATCTGCACGACCGGTCGTGCATGTATGAGGACCCTACATGACCTTAGAGGTATCTAACAAATTCTTCCCAGCCCTAGAGATCTCATCCGCAATGGTGGGTTTCTTGAGTAATTTCAGCGTCGAGCCACAAATTCCCTGATCCGATCCCCTTGGTAGGCGATTGTCATGGCGAACCCGACAATCGTCACAGTGACAGGAATCGAAACTGCCCAGAAGAGCCACTGCCCGAGATCCATGTCGCGAAGGTCGGCCGTATTCATACCGAAAAAGCTGGTAACAAATGATAGGGGAAGGAAAATGACGGTGACAATAGTAAAAACCAGGATCGCCTTGCTGTTGCTGTCTTGCTTCAGCTCAATCTGTCGCGCCACCTGGATCACAGGTAGGGGGTCTGTATCAACTGAGGTCTCTACGCCTGGAAGTCTGTAACGGGCATTATTTACCTGCTTTCTCATAGCTTCAACTCTAACTTTCAGGTCCTTGTACACATCCAATTTGTCCGCCAAGGCCGTACTGATTGAGTAGAGAGCCCATCCCCATTCATCCCTTCCAGACCTCCGACTTTGGCAGTCTGCACCCCTTAAACCCCGAATTATCTCAAAAAAAAATCTACACGTAGAGAATTCCTTCGTTGAAATTCATATCATTCATTCCCAAACACTATTCATGGCTTGGTCTTCTGACTTTGCCGTTCATGCAGGAGGCCGACCAGTGAGGGGTAAGCTCGAGTTACGCAACGGTTTTCAGCCTCGCTTCCTCAGATCATTACCTCAAACTCTCTTCTTTTTCCAATCTCTCTCCGTTTAATCAATCATCCACTGTTCTTCTGAAAATTTCTCTGCCCTTTCCTCATGGAACAAGACTGTGAGGCGGCCGGACAGGCCGAACACCGAAAATGGTGGCGTCGCAGGTTTCCGTGGCATCGCACACAATACAGAGGATCTCTTCTCTTCAATCTCGCGTCTTTCATTCTTCCAGCTCTCTACGGCACACTGTCCAAACTTTGGGTTGCCAATATTGACTCCTCAATGGTGGTAACGACAGATGCCTACACCTACATGAACACAGCCGCCGAGGCCGTCAACGAAGGCCTTCCAAGGGCTGCTTGGGTCATTATCGGAGACAAAGCATCACGGGATCTTGCAAAGCGTCTTCAGTTGACCCATACCCTCATTGCGTTTCAATCTCTCGCGGGGTTCATCTTGAGCATCGTCTTTCTTGCCGCAGCCCCAGCGTTCGCAAGGCGCTTCGTGCCGTCCGAGGTTCGAGACGCGAGCTTGACCTACATACGCATCTCATCGTTCACCGTGTTTAGCGGGATCCTTGAGACTGCTGTCGCAACCTCAACGAGGGCTTTAGACAAACCAGACATCCCTCTGGCTATCAGTTCAGTCAAGTTTGCCATCAACATCATGCTCGACTTTCTTCTGATTTCGAAGTGGCATGTGGGATCCTTTACGCCAACTGTCAACATGCAAGGCACTATCCAACTTGTCTGCAATCTTGTGGCTTCCTTCGTCGGTCTCGCTTACTTCCTATGGTCAAATACTCGTCCTCTTCTAAGAGACTTGCGACGAGAGCCTCCACCGCATCGTCGACTGCGTCCAAGCTTCCAATCACTCAAAGTTTTCCTCCGGCCTGGCCTCATTTTCTTCACCGAATCCGCCGTCAGAAACGCTCTCTATCTTTGGCTAGTTACAACCATCGTCGCACTCGGTTCAGTCTACTCCACAGCTTGGGGTGTGTTCAATACCATCCGCTGGGGCCTGGTCATGGTTCCCGTTCAAGCGCTGGAGGCGACTGCCCTTCAATTCATCGGCCACAATTGGGGAGAATGGAGGAGAAAAGTGGGCGTCAATATGCGGAGACCAAAAGCGAGCTGGAAAGATATCCTCACCATCGTGCGGCCTGCGCTAAAGTCTCTCGTTCTTGCAACCGTCTTTGAGGTTCCGCTTGCCATCTTTCTCACTTTATACGGCGCCTATTCTTTCGCATCCTATCTCAGCGGCTCGGGCGAAGTTGCCGAAGTCACGGCATACATGTGGCGAACACTCGATTGGTGTTATGTGTTCTACGCCATGTCGACTCAGCTGGCCACTATCTTGCTTGCAACCCGACCGAAGTGGTATCTATACCAAAGTCTTGCCAGTAATCTCCTTTATGTACTTCCCTGGGCTATTGCTTGTCAGGTTGCTCATTTGGATGAGGACAGTGCTTGGCGGTACCACAGTTGGGTTTTTGGTGGTAGTCTCGTCTTCAGTTTTGGAATTATTCTTGTTCTCGATTCTCTTTGGGCCTGGACTTTGTTGCGAGGGAAAGCCAAGTTGGAGATATTTCGGGAGTAATTGGAGCGCTATGCAAGGAGGGGGGGTTGAAGGGAGCTTTCCTTCGTTAGACATTGCACAAGTCTTTGTTTTGCTGCACTTCAATTCTTCATCATATTCATTCTTTTTTCCACCTATCCATTACCCTCGATGCTCACTAAGGCCTCTCCTCATGCAGGATGATCGATCCTATCAATACTATGCGCTCCAATGTTGGTGTTGGTGGAGGGTATGGCGCAATCTCGATGTGACATGACCTCATCACCTATCCATACAACACAGCCAAACAGCACCGGTGTCTTAGTAATAATGGATACTACCATGAAGTATTTTTGAGAGTTTATAGGCATTCTCTTCTTAGAACTAAATTCTTCAAAAATAGCAGAATAAGAGAAGCACGATGTCTGCCACTGTCGTCATCACCCCAGCCGCCCCGGCTCCTCCTAGGCAGCCCGATATCGCATATGCTCCAGACTATGCCAAGTTCCAAGCCCGCCAGGCTCAACGCCTCAAGTCTGAAACCCTGCCTTCGACCGTTCCTGCGGGATTTCCAACTCAGTTGACGGGCGATCTTGTCTGGGATGGAGAGTCAGTTGCTCAAGAGTATGATTGGGCTTATGTGTTGTCCCCAGACCAGACCAACGAGATTGATCAAGCATTGAAGCATTTCCAAGGTAGCCCCAATGCTTCTCATACTATCCAGTTCGCGTACTTATACTTGCAGGCCTCAACGTCCCTCTTAGCCAAATCTCTCCTGAAACTTTCCCTCTGCCTCAATTGCATGCCGAACTACGCAAACTTTCAGATGAGCTTCACACGGGACATGGTTTCTTTGTGATTCGTGGCCTCGACGTTGACAAGTACAGTCGACAAGAGAATATCATCATTTATGTCGGAATTTCTTCCCACATCGCAGGTCAACGAGGCCGCCAGGACAACAAGTTCAATGGCAAACCTGCCGATGTCGTCCTGACTCACGTCAAGGACCTCAGCTCGGGTCAGGAGAAGGGTGCAATTGGAAGTCCGGCCTATACGACAGACAAGCAAGTATTCCACACCGATGCAGGCGACATTGTATCCCTGTTCTGTCTTGAAACCGCCTTGGAGGGTGGAGCGAGCAGGTTGGCCAGTACATGGCGCGTCTACAATGAGATTGCCAAAACTCGACCAGACCTGATTCATACCCTTTCCCAGAACTGGGACGTTGAAGTGTAAGGACACACCTATTACTTCCGATCTGAGCAGCAGCTTGAACTTCATGGGCATTGTACTGACTCATATCAGCTTTACCAATGCGGACAAGAAGTTTGCTACACGACCACTTCTCTACCACCAAAAGGCCACGGAGTCGACCCCAGAGCGAGTAGCTCTGCAGTATGCTCGCCGATACTTTGTCGGATTCGGGGCTCTCCCCCGAAGCCACGATATTCCTCCCATCACGGAGGCTCAGGCCGAAGCCCTGGACACTCTTCACTTCCTGGGAGAAAAGTTGAGCGTCTCGACCAATTTCCAAAAAGGCGACATGCAATATGTCAACAACCTTGCCGTCTTTCATGCGCGCGACGGCTTTACGGATTCGCCGACCCAACAGTATGTGTCTCTGAGCCGTTGCCCTTCCTGAAACTAACCGCGTCCCTCTTCTATAGGCGGCATCTTTTGCGGCTCTGGCTTAGAGACCCCAAGAATGCATGGGAAACCCCAGAAGCTCTGAGATCGCGGTGGGCGGAATTATACGAGGGTGTGACAGCAGAAGCTGAGATTTTTCCCTCGGAGCCTTACATTCGCAGTTCGAGCAACAAGGCGAGATAATCGTCACCAAGAACATTTTCGTTGACATAAAAACGATTGGTTGCGCATTTTGGGTGTGTTGGTTGAGAAAGGCGGTGCAGTGTCACATGCAACTTGTACTCCAGCACATTGGAAACATCGGCGCAAAAGGTCCGGAGAAGGAAAATGGCGAACATGAACACAAACGGCCCGCATCAGGGGCTCAGTGCCAATGCCATGCTCGCAATATGATGCCACTTTGAGTATTCGCAAACTCGGTAAACGTGAAAATGATGACAACCGAAAAGACTCCATCACAGTCAAGTCGGGCCCAGGTCGAATTTATCCTTAATCAGGTTCTCAGCCGTTGGTGCTGACAGCCCGTGTCGGAACAGGCGATCGCAATCTCGGGGCATTGAGCGTGGTAATTTCGCACAAGCCGTGCCGTTGCGGTTCTAGAAAATGGACCCTGCTACGCCCATTCCAGCGTGACATTTAGTACCGTGACGTCAAGAAACTAAGCTTTTTAATAGCGAATGGAACCGTCAAAGATATAAAAAGCTACTGGGTTACCATTTTGGTGCAACGCTTTATCATCGCCAAGAGAACGTACACAGACCAACAGCTGCCTGTCAATCTGCAAATGCAGAAAAGGATCAACTCTCCACTGCCTCCTGATCCTCACATCCTGGTATTTCCACTTGTCTCGCATGTCGACCAATGATGCCCAATTCTCAAGTTGCCTGGCAACCAGGATCTTTTCCCTTGGCGTGTTCCAAGCCAAGGCAAATACGAAGATTAGTCAGATTTCTAAATATGGGATTGGTTGTATGCCTTGTAAAAGTGGGTTGCCCCCGGATTAACCCCTTTAAACGCGTCAGCCGGATCAACTGTGACCTTTTTAAATAAAACCGAACCATCGCCTGTTTGAGTTTCTAGCCAGACTCGATCCTGCCATCATCAAGTTCTCTCGTTATTTCTTCTATTCAATCGCTAATTTTGCGCCTTCTTCGTTACTGAAACGTACGTATATTCTTAATCAACCAAATCACCAATCATGTCGACCACCACCACCACCGCGGCTGCCACTGCCACCACGGCATGCACCAACCTCTACGACTCTCCCAACCAGGACACCACTTGCGCCATGCCCTACACCGGAAACCACACCGACATCATGAAGGCTTGCTGCGGTGATGCTCAGATCGTCAGCTACCACAACGACTGTGGTCTCTACTGTGTTGCCCTCGACCAGACCGTCAGCGACCTCGCCGACTGCCTCTACAAGAACGGCGCTTCCTGGGAGTCTGTCTTCTGCAGTGTCCCCAAGAGCGTTTCCTCCGACGTTGCCTCCAAGACCAAGGACGCCGCTGTCCCTGCCTCCGCCCAGGCTTCCGTCATCTCTGGTGGCGACGACGACGACGATAAGGACAGCGACAAGGATAGCGATGACAAGGACAGCGACGACAGCGACAGCACCGCCTCTGGCACTGCTAGCTCTGCCAGCTCAACCTCCACCGGCAACGCCGCCGCTGGTGTCGTTCCTCAGTCCAGCGTCAGCACCCTTGGTCTTACCATTGGTGCTCTCCTCTTCTCCTCGATGGCTCTCGGTGCCTTCAACATTTAAGAACCTTTTTGGGTTCTTTGTCTGTTTTTTCTCGCATTTAAAATTACAGCCTTTTGCATCAATTGTCGAGGCGGCATTGGCATGCATCCGGATATCATAATTGGGTCATTGTACACATACACGTTATTGTATAGTTAAAACTGGTAGTCCTTCATTTGCCACAACAGACGAATTGTCTCCAATTACTTTGCATACCTCGTCAAATCACTCGACTCATATCTGAGATTAACATTAACGATTCAATTAACCCCTCTTGAGGCCGATTCGTCCCGCTCTCCTCAACCCCATTAGTCCAACAACCGTGCAAAGCAACATTAGTGCAAACATTGTCCAGAAACTAGCTCTATAACCCTCCATCAAAGCAACCACTTTGTCCGCATCAGAGTCCTTTGTCACCTGTGTGGATATTACCTGGAGGATGGCCAGGCCCAACGCGCTTCCAAATTGTGCAGCTGTGTTGAACACTGCCCCAGCGAGAGCCTGCGTATATTCAGGGAAGACGTCGGTAATGATGATTAGCCCAACTGTGAAGAGTGCATCACAACTAAGAGGTTGCAATATCTGAGCAATGAATGCATTACTCCAATATGGCCAGGATGGGTCAATAACAGCCATGAGTAAAGGAGACCCAGCACAGAGGATCGATGTGCCAGTGACGATCCAAATAGCAGGGACCTTGTGGACGAAAAGGCCCATGACGATATTGACAAGTGCGGCAACCAACGCGCAGGGCAACATCCTAATGGACGCTTGAAGGGCTGGTAGAAGCTGGATCTCTTGGAAACTGCGTCTTGTTAGAAAAGGTCATGTCCTCAGATATGATTCAACTTACAACAAGCTGCAGAACAATTCCATGGAATTCAGAACCCCAAATGATAGGGCAATGGTAACGCAAATGCTAGAGAAAGTAGCATTCTTCCAAAGCGAATTCGGTATCAAGGCTGGTTTCCCGACTTGAACTTGACGATGAACCCAACCGACAAAGGCGAGTAGTGCAATCGTGCTCAAGCAAAGCATAACGATGCTCCCAGGCTGACGAATAGCTTTTACGTCTGCACTCAGAACACTAGACAGACCTGTAAGTTACATCCTGGCGATGTCTGGTTTGGAGAGATACCTACGCTAGTAGATAACACAACAGTGTCATGAATGTAGATGCGAGGATGGCGCCACCCCAGTCGACCTTGGTTCGAAAATCTCGTAGAATATCTTTCAGGGTACGATCATCCCGACTCTTTGGAAGTGCCCACAGGCCCACGACGGAAAAGAAGAAAGTCAAGGCCCCGGAAAGATACCAGCCTGCTCGCCATCCAACAGTATCAACAAAGACACCGCCCAGAACCAAGCCAACCGAGAACCCAAGAGGTTGGCTTAAACCAAGGCAAGAAAAGGCCATGTTACGACCTCGCCCACGAGACAGAACCTGAGTGATGATGGCGACCGACGATGCAAGATGCATTCCCAATCCGATCCCTTGAAGAGCTCGGAACGCGACGAGTTCTGTTCCTTGACGAGATGCACCTGATCCAATCATCAGAGCTCCGCTCGCAAAGCAGCCGACGAGATCAACCCATCTTGGGCCTAGGACATCAGCAATCGCTCCGGCGAGTAGCAAGCTGGAAGCCGTGGACAAGCCAGAGACTGATGCCGGCCAAAAGGCTAACGAGGGTGGTAGTTGAAGGTCTTTGGTTATTGCTGGGAGTCCGATAATGACTAGGCCGTTGATGAGGCTGGAGGTGAAGGTAACACCTGATAACTGAATTGTGATGACTACCTTTTTGAGGCCAGAAATTTCGCTAGCTTTTTCGGTATCAGGCTCTGAGCCATCATCAGTAGTCTCCGTAAGAGTCGGCGAAATGAGTTCCCCTGATGAGGACTCGTCTCGGTCATGAGCCACAACTGCCTCTGTCTGCGTCGACATGATGGCCGAGGGGGTTATGATAGTTGAAGCCTGATTCTTGATGGGATAACGGAGCCAGAAGACCGACGACCTCGAGGGCTTCGCACTTATTTGCGAGAACAAAGACAGATCAGGGGATTCAGGGGTGAAATGGGTAAGCTTTTCAGTTCTTCAAGAGAAGGGGAAAACCTTGAGCGATGAGCTGAATGAGTTCCGATATCGCGCCTTCGCCGAGCTCGGGCGAAATGTCATCAAGGTTCAGGCACGACAAACTTTTCTCCAGATCTCAAACTGTCAAGGTACTTGAATCAAAATGCTGGACTTGGTATCAGTGTTGAATTCAATGGGACGAGTTGTTCATGTTGCGAGATCTTGTTGAAGAGGTTCGGATTCTGGGCATCAGCTTAGGATAGCTACTAGTCTATTCAGAGATAGAAACAATCTAGTTTACACTTATTTGGTTAAAATACTAAGAAAAAGAGCAACTATCCTTATTTTAGGTTTTTGTCAAGTATCTGAGGCTCAAGTGTTCTTACCAGGCTGTCAGATCTATCAGTGCATCAAAATCGACGTAGACAAGAGACATTCCGTGGAACACTCTCACAACAATTAACCAGTTTACGATAATTTTCATAATACATACTATCATTCATGGTTTATCACGGAGTAGTACTGGATCTGATCACCTTTGCCAAGGTTTCTTTGTTCCGTATGTGTTGCTCAAGGTCTTCCCCCTTGCCCTCCACCTACCCTATCGAGGAGTGTTGCATTCGGCGATTTTCAATAGTCAACCTTGATTTGCGTCCACATATTCAAACTAATAATGTTAATCAAGCCAAAAATGATTCTCCTTTAACTCGACTGTGTCGTTAGTAGCGGCTGAACCTGCTTTCTCATGATCAATCAAATTAACATCCTTATGGTTTCTTAACACAGCTAATACGAATGATATCCTAGCCCCTCAACAGACTGTATCATGCCTATGCATTCACCTAGCAATCTCCTATCTTTATATATCATCATTATCTACTGCTGTCGTGGCCCTTCCATCATTAGTCACCATAACACCCTCCTTCGGGTTCGATCAATGCATGATCTCTCAGCATCTCTCTTCTAAAGGTCATTATTGCGTTAAATGTCTCACTGTGGTGTTACATGACTAGTTCTATGCGAAACACAGGGAAAGTAGACGCATGCAGTTGCCAGAGATACCCTCTTCACATTCCACCATGTCAACCTCTTCAATCACGCTCTACCAAAGGGCAGGCATTATAACAAGTAATCAAGGAATGAGGCAGACACATCGCCTACACAAGTCCATGTTCTGCGGCCGCCAAAAGTGCCAAACCAATAGCGTCAAGCCGCTGTCTAAGACACGAACCCTCTCCTCGAATGACAGGGCGTCCCATCATTCCTTAGACATGTGTCGCCCCGTCCCTCATATGAAGGGGGCTCGGATAATTCCTTTCCTCCATACATAGCTACTCCCTTATTGGAGTGAAGATCTTGGCACGGGAACTGCCCGTCCCGGCCCGTCAAGGGAATCTTTTATGAATGGTTGGGTTTCAGGTTGGTGATTGCATGATGAGGAACTTCACCTTGTAGGGCCGTGACGACGGGTTTAAGCGAAGAAGAAAACAAGCAGGGCGAGTGGTATCAACAGGGCTGTTATTGACCGAATTATTCTTGTCAATATTCAATGTCTAGTGTGTACCAAAACTTGTCGCGTCCGGACCGTTGTCCCCACTGGAGACCAACGAAGACTCAGGAGTTGCTCAAGACACGACAGAGAAAATTTGATTGTAATGGGGCAACAGTCGCGAAGAGAAGAATAATCATTAGAATAATAATAATGCAGAATGCATTAATGTCATGCAAAAGTGATTAAAGTGTTGGCCGACAAAATGACACCTTGCCTCAAGGAGATTTCTTCAGGACAAGCTTTTCTTCGCCTACCGTTGACCCAATGGGAGATTTTTGGGCGACAAAAACGTGCCTTTTACGAACTCTAGGTTTCCAACGGTGTAACGATCAAAGAAACCATCCTATTTTTAAACTGGCACTGCTTCTAACCATGGACGACTGTCCAGTGAGTCACTTCACTTTTCATAGAGCCAGATAGTATGTCGACCCATGCAGTTTGCACAGAAGTAGGTGACACAAACAATGCACAACTGACTATGGGGAATCTCCACTATCCAGGGTAAGAGAGGCCCATCAATCAATATCGAAGTTATTCGGATCTCGGGCCGCTTCTTTACACATGGAGATGCCATAAATAGTACTCGCGTGGTTCTGTTCTCCAGTTGTAGGCTTAGTGTGGTTATTTTCATTTCCGGGAAGATAGAATGTGATATACAGAGAAAGGCAGATCTCTAGATGATTGTTCCTATGAATATGGACATCAGGTGTAGACTGTTGTTTTGACGCCATGTCCTACTCTACTATCCGTCACTCGGCTACCAGCCCCCAGACTCTGTGCCAGATATTCACAATCTGTAGATCTTGGGGTTCAGATATCTCACAGCCTCCACCAACGCTTTCGGAAAACAGCTTGCACAACATGAATATCTATGTGTATGATCCTATGCTACGAAGCCCGCTGCGAACGGTTGATATTTCTGAATGCAATGGTGCATGCATAATCACTTACAAGCACAAGTTGCCCAAGCACACAGGCTCTCCTACCGAAGACGGCACCCACCACATCAAAGATGAGACATTCCCCTGAATCTTACGCGTCACGACAACTGCATCATCTCAAAACTCGACGGAACCGGTCCATGGAGACACCGAGAGCAGAGCCGCTCAAGGGGCAAAAACAGCAAACAAGATAAGCTTCTACTACATCTTCATGTCTAGACGCCTCCTGTGAAGAAAGGGTCGTGATGCGTGGAATGACATCGAGTGCATCTACGAGTGGACAAGAATGTCGCTGGACGGGGTCATCTCAACGTCCCTGAGTGATAATCGCCGTTAAATCTACCAAAAATCCAGACATGCAGTGTTTAATCCTGTTGGCCCAGCTCTGAAAAGCCACTCGGATGTCTATTACATACCTCGAATCCAGCCATCCAGAGCCATGGATTCACTCGTTAGTGGTGGTGTGATCAGGCTAGACTCGAGATGCCCTGCATCCGAATTTTCGTCTCTGAGGCTGTTTCCGAAGAATTCTAGATGGACTATTTGCCTCCTGTACCTGTCAATCCCCCCAGCTAAAAGAGTGCCACAGGGTATTGCCATTCCTATCTGGTCATTAGCTCAGCCTAAAAACATCGTCCAGATCCGATATGGCTTGGCCGGTTGAAAACAGGTCAGGGGGGCGCGTTAGACATGTGAACTTTAATTTGGTTCAAGAGAGTGGCAGGTTCTTGATCTGCGATGGAATCCGATGGCATTGTTTGTAGGGAACTCGCCTCAAACAGAGATGCAGGGCGACTGAGCAATGTGACTGACTCTCCGTTTAGAGTCGCAAACGGACAAGGCTAGAATAGTTAGCTTAGCTCTCCCCCCTCTGAACAACCAGGTTCCATGTGGTATGAGCAGGGGGGCTTTGAGAAATGAATCCGTTCCCTCCTTCAAGTCTAGACTGCTTTAGATAGCCTTGGTCACGCCTGTCAAGGTGAGACATTGTCTGTAGTCGTCCACGTTTAGCGAGGAACGGGTAGGCAGGGCAGCCCGCCCTTGCATGCTTTCGGTGGTGGGAACACTAGGGAGCGGAATGCAAGAGGCTTTTGGTTCGAAAACGATGAACATCAGTCAGATCAGGGGAGAGAAATAGACAGTCGTAAGGGCCAGAATTTTGTATATATATCGGTCCAACTTCTTGTCCAGAAGCAGATCACCTCGTCCTCCACTCTCCATACACTGAGGAACAGGTCACTCGTTTAACCATCTTTCGTTCCCTTACCACTTTCGCTTAATTGTCTTTTCGAAAAGCAACTTCAGCATGCGTTTCTCACTCGCCTTGCTCGGGGCCGCCCTCGCCCCGAGTGCCCTCGCCCAGGGGGGCCTCTTCACCAACACCAGCACCGTCGCCACCACCACTCAGCAGACATCAGCTAATCCCAGCGCCTCCGGTGCTCCTGTCTCTGAGCCCGTCGACCTTGGATCTGCTCAGCTTGGACCTGGTGCCAGCTTTACCACGGGACCTAACGGCGGAGTCGCCATGTAAGTTGATATTGAATCGATTGGATAACCCACCACTAACCTCTTGTGCAGTCTCCTCATTGCTCCTGCCAACGGTTTTGCCTCTTTCGCTGTTTCCGGTGCTTTCCCTTTCGGAATCAACATTGGAAGTCTCATCAGAATTCTCTTTGACATTCTCGTCGCCCTCCTCGACTCCCTCGCCATGGCAAAGCGTGACGAGGCAACTGACTGCACTCTCGATGTTCGCGTCAACGGCGCTTCTCTTTACAATGAGGTCCTGATGTACAACGGTGGCAACTACCAGTCTCTCCAGAGTGGCGATACCGCTGCCGGCGCTAATCCTCCTGAGCTCGAGTTCATCCAGAGCTGTGGTGACAACCCCGTTGCCATGACTGTTGCCAACGTTGCTGTCGGTGCCAACGGCGCTTCCAACACTGGTGGCGGCGGCTCCCCTGTTGATCCCACCGCCACTGATGACACTCCTACCGGTACTGAGACTGACGGCACCGAGCCCACTGGTACCGAGACCGATGGCACTGAGCCTACTGGCACTGAGACTGATGGCACTGAGCCTACTGGCACTGAGACTGATGGCACTGAGCCCACCGGCACCGAGACTGACGGCACCGAGCCCACTGGCACTGAGACCGATGGCACTGAGCCTACTGGCAGTGATGGCCCCGAGCCTACTGGCACCGAGACCGAGGGTCCTGAGCCCACCGGTACTGAGACTGGCCTTGAGCCCACCGAGACCGGGACCGAGAGCTCTGCTACTGGTACTGAAACTGATGACTCCGAGCCCACTGGCACTGAGACTGATGCTTCCGCTACTGGTACTGATGCTTCCGCCACTGGTACTGATGCTTCCGCCACTGGTACTGATACTGACGGTACTCCTACTGGCACTGAGACCAATGGTTCTGGTTCTGCCACTGGTACCGGTACCGAGACTGGTGCTACCTCCACCGCCAGCGCTGTCCCCGGCTTCCCTCCTCGCGTCGACGACTTCGTCTTCTTCGGTTGCACTGGCTCTGACGAAGGCTTCCCCACTTTTGAGCTTGCTCTCCGAGACGCCAACATGGATATCGATCTCTGCAGCACTACCTGCCAAGGCAGCAACTACTTTGGTGTTTACGACACGTGAGTTCCCTTGACCTCTTCATTCTAATAGCCCGTCTTCTAACACATGACAGTGACTGTTACTGCGGTGACCAGGTTGACGGAGAGGGCACCAGCATCGTTGACTCTGACCAGTGTGACATTGAGTGCCCTGGCGATGACTCTCAGAACTGCGGTGGTGATGCTCCCGCCGCTCGTCGCAGCCGCATCCAGGCCCGCCAGAACGTCCCCAACAGCATCCGCCTGACCATCTACATCTCTATCGACTTCGCCGGCCCCGCCACCAGCATCTTTGTCACCGATGTCATCACTGCCACCGTCACTGACCAGATGACCCTGACCACCACCTTCGTCACCACCATCACTGGCCCTGCCACCACCCAGACTGCCACCGTCACTGCCATCTACGAGTGCTTCAACGGCCGCTGCTATCCCCAGGACGGCGGCTTCAACCTCCCCGGTGGTGCTGGCGGCCGCATCGTCTACGTCTTCAAGCCCTTCCCTGGTGTGGACTGCGACGGCCAGACTGTCTACCTCCCCGAGGACTGCAACTGCAAGGGTGGAAGCCACTACGTCCCCATCATCTGCACCGGCACCATCTGCCACGGAAAGACCGTCTACAAGCCTGAGCAGACCAAGCACATTGGCGGCGGCGACATCGTCTTCACTCCTGTTGACTGCCACGTTTGCAAGGATGGCAACGTCATCTACAAGCCTTGGGAGGATGACTACGATATCATTGGTGCCCCTGTCTGCACTGGTTCCAGCTGCCCTCCTACCTGGACGCCTGGTCACAGCTCTGGTCCTGGTGGCAGCTCCCATGGTCCCGGTGGCAGCTCCTCCGGTCCCGGCGGTAGCTCTTCTTCCCACGGTGACACTGGCTGCGTTGGACCTCACTGCGCTCCCGGTGGTGGCTCCTCTGCTCCTGGCGGCGGCTCATCTGCTCCTGGCGGCGGCTCTTCTGCTCCTGGTGGTGGTTCCTCTGCCCCTAGTGGCGGCTCTTCTGCTCCTGGCGGCGGCTCATCTGCCCCTGGTGGCGGCTCTTCTACTCCTGGCGGTGGCTCCTCCGCTCCCGGTGGCGGTTCTTCCGCTCCTGGCGGTGGCTCTTCTGCGCCCGGTGGTGGATCTTCCGCTCCTGGTGGTGGCTCCTCTGCTCCCGGTGGCGGTTCTTCCGCTCCTGGCGGTGGTTCTTCTGCCCCTGGAGGTGGCTCTTCTGCGCCCGGTGGTGAATCTTCCGCTCCTGGTGGTGGCTCCTCTGCTCCCGGCGGCGGTGACTCTGCTGCTCCCGGTGGTGGTTCTTCTGCCCCTGGTGGTGATTCTGCCGCTCCCGGTGGTGGCTCCGCTGCTCCTGGCGGCGGCTCGGCCACTGGCACCAAGGGATCCAGCAGCGACTCTGCTGCTCCCGGCGGCGGCTCCTCCTCTACCACCGGTGGTGAGACTGGCGGCGAGGCCGACGGCACCAAGCCTGTCATCGTGTCCGGTGCCGGCAAGCAGGCTGTCAGCATCATTGCCGTCCTCGCCAGCATCTTCGCTGCTGCCCTTTAAAAAAGCTGCTTTTTCGCGCTTAGAATTCGTTTCAAGGATCTGATGTCATGTCTTTCTTCATATTTTTGTGTGCGCCCTTTTTTTTCAATGCTCGGAGCCTGGGAGGGATAATAACTCGATGGTGGACTTTGTTTCTCCTCCACCTGTTTGTAATTAGACCTGCGCAACTTCAATTTCACCGAGATCATTGTTTAATAATCTCTCTTAATTCACTCTGTATCTATTACTTGCTGTTCTCGTGGTGACTATGTGTGACTATCTCTGCTAGACCCTTCTCCTCATTGGCAATGCTCTATAGCCTGGCTTAATTAAGGGTTTGTTTTCTCGATAGACAGCTTACCTCGCTTGAGAGTGTGTTGTGTGCTCTCTAACTCACTTTATCATATGGACTTTTGTCTTTAGAAATTCTAAAGGTGAAGTTAGGTGAGAGGTGGTTAGACAGTGACGTCAATGAGGGCATTTGTAGTTTCGTCTGAATCGAAGAGGCGGCAGTCTATGAGTCTTCGACTCCTGCGGGCTACAGGTAGCCAGAAGGCTAAAAAAAAAAAAGGCCACTGTGTTAGAATTGGGATATGATGCTATGATGTGTTGGAAATGTGTTCTTTATTATAGTTGAAGTCGGGATAACCGATGACCAAGATCGTCTGGATCGAAGTCTGGACTTTTCTTATTTCTTCAACCTTAAGCCTATAGAATTATCTATGTCATTGCTCTGGGTCCTTCATCACACTGGCTGACCCATCTATCTCCAATGTCTTTGCCTCATTCATACTCTCACTCAACAAGCATCTCCTCCTTACTGCCCATGCGCTTGTCAGATGTCCAACTACCCACCACCCAAAAAGCACAGGCAACGCAACTTCATTCTGAGCTTTGCATCCACCTGACCATACCGTCATGAGAAGAATCCAAGTATTGTGCGCAGGTAATGCATAGGACCAACGATAGAAGCCTGCGGAGAGCTCAAAGGGCCAAATCGTGCTGGCGACGTTGAGGATGATCCAGGTGAGGAGAAAGAAGGCGAAGAACTTTATGGGTACCGTAACGTCGAGTATTGAGTCCACAATGAGGTAGTTGACTTCCATGTAAAACCAGAGGCACATCCAGGTCTCAAAGAATTGACCCCGAGAAACGCTCCAGTTTTCACGGAATGCCCAGATATAACCAGACATAGCAACTGCGCATAGTAGGGTGTACACCTTGCTTATGATCAATCTAATAACGTATATATCGCGTTTTGAGAGCTTGGCAAATACTCCAGTGTCGGTAAAGATGCCGTTCATCGCCATGGAGAAGAAGAATTGCATCAGGATCGGCATAACCATCGAGACGGTGTTGAACAGAACGCGCGATCCTTGGCTAGTAGGTGTCAGGTCGGTATACGATGGCTCGATCGGGTTTAGAAACACATTGGAAGAAATAAGATCGCTGAGGTTGACGGCTGAGCGTGCCTCATTGGCAACACGATAGTACATCCGAGAGGCTGCGCTAACAAGGGCCTTCATGCTGGGGTCGATGATGGACGAAGTGATGACCGGATAGTAGATTCCGTTGAATACGTAAGAAATAGTTTTTCTCGGGTCATAATTGGTTTTGTTTTCCCCTTGAATAGCGTCCATGAGGCGAGCCGACGCGTCGGGGTGGGTGTATATCGCTCCCCAGTAGCCACCCTTGCAAACTGCTTCTTGCAGCAAATCTGCGTCGGGATACTCGGATATCGACCGATATTCAAGAGTTGGAAACGTCTTGGATTCAAGTGCTTGATATGCAAGTGCCAATGATTGACCAATTTCAGCACCGTCATAGTCAACTGCCAGCACTTTCAAGGCCTGAGCTCGGGAGCCAGATTTAAAGAGGACGCCGTAGAGATAGGACATATTTGCCAGGAAGAGAAGCTGCAATATTATGCCCACCACGGCAACTGGTATGATGAACTGGGGCCATCTTTGAAACCAATAAGGGGAGCGAAAGGGTGTTCGGGACGGGTCCCGTGGTGGGAATAGGGGCATGGTGTTGGGCCTAAGAGACCAATTAAGAGGATACTTAAGTCATGTATGGAATGAGGGTAAACATTAGGTACTTTTAAGTCCGAAAAGGAGCTCGAGACTTTTTAAACAAATCCCTATTCTACATCATGGGCTAAAATCAGGTGTTGTTCAAGCCAGGGACCCCAGATACTAAGTCAAGATCGCGAACCGGATCAAGTTGACCCAAATCTTTACGAGCTTCCAAGAAGTCTATTGGAAAAACCACGGCGCCTATAAGCGAAAGTCACGGCTTGTTGCCTTGGCATCTTTCGACTTCGAGTCAAGGTTCATCGTGCCTAGCCTACAACACGACCTAACCCCCTTCCAACGTCTCCGCTGACATGCTCCAAGCGTCGTCATGAGTCCTGATAAATATTTCCAAATGCCGATGAGTAAGCGGTAGATATTAAAGAATCGCCAAACGCCGAGTGCCGAGTGGCCTGGCAGGTCATGGTCCACTCGTAACGACTATTAAATGCTAATTTGGTTCCGTACTTGAAACTGTGAAGATCTTCTTTATGCAATGTTCTGAGACAAACAGTCATGGTTACAGTCCTTCACACAAGCACGTCTTGCACGCTTCAAAGTACTTAAGCATTAAGGGCAGCACAAAGCTTTCAAGATCCATAACATTAAATCAATCTGAGATTCAGAAGCCATCACGAGTCAGCGGTACTATAATCGAGAATCAATGTTTAGTTAGAGGTGGAAAAGGTGAAAGTCAGCTTGCGCCTAGAGCTTCAACCAAATCTATATCTACCCAACGCCTTACCACGTCAAAACCTTCTCCGCGCTCCAACTACTAGAACCTTGCTTCAAAGTCTTGATCCAGATCCTCCGATGCTCTACATCAGTGACAATATCCATATTGTACACTCGAGATGAACTTGGAATGTCAAACTGAGTGCAAACTTGCCCCAACCCCTCCTCTTCCACACGAATCACTTCCTCAACCACTAGAGAAGCACCTATGCTATCCCAAACTGCCTCCCGTCTTGGAGCCGCTGTCAGGATCGAGACTGCGCGACGGCGTACGAGGGGATGTCGACATTTGAGTGCCACGTAGTACAAGAGCGGAACGGTTCCAATGTCGACTGAAAACTGTTGTGTTGCTGTTGACGATAGAAGTTCCCCCGCCTTATTCACAATATTTGTAAAATCCTCCACAAACGCATCAAAGTAAACCTCATCGTCGGAGAAGCTAGCAATGAAAATCATGTGCGCAATATGATGCCAGAGTTTCATAATTGTGACCCTTGGACTCTCTCGCTCTTCCGCATCTTGGGTAGAAAGGAAAGCATCAAAGTTTTGCAACCACTCTGCCAAACGACGTTCGAGATTCAAGGACTTGGCGTAACGAAGTGAACGTTCCATCTTGCGCGAGACTGAGTCCGGGACGACATATGCCAAAAGAATATCGAGGGCCTTTCTAGCTTGCTGGAGACTTGTGAATGGCTCTGAGATTTCTTCTTCCTCGGGTAACGGCATGTGACATGGCAAATCCCGTACCATTGTTCGAGCTTGAAGAACCAAGCTTGTCCAGAGTGGTCCGAGTTGTGTTCGAATCATGTATCCCCCAGGGGATGATACCGATGTTCCGTTGACGAGTGGCTGTTTGCCTTCTGCCCATTGCGACATGACGTGCAAGCTACTCTTCAGATGCGTCAGAGCAGCAGAATAATCGCCTCTCAACCACTCAAAAGTGACGCAGAGAATAGAGCAGAGCAGTGTAATTTCCAGGTTAGCCCAGCCTTGAGTCGCTATATGTTTGTTGAGAAGGCCAATGCCGATGCCATATTCACCGATGGCCCTTTGTCTTAGCGTCAACGTAGAGGAAGGATAACTTGACTCAGTGTGAGCAGTATGAAAGCTTTCGTGAAGAGAACCGAGAGCGACGACCATTTGCCGCACGCACGGCTCACGGCGGCTGATTTGGAGAATCAAGGTACTCCATAGATCGCTCTCAAAGAACCCACAAAGTTCCGGGGCGGTCTTGTTTCGAAAGTAGTCCAATGCTCGACACCCCTGCTCTGATAGGAGGGTGTCTCTAGATAGGACAAGGGAACCAGCCTGTGCAGAAAGTGGTGGCGACGTTGATACTTCTCTCTGAGCTAGAGGTGCAGTATCATTGGACTCCTTGACAGCGTACCCATCACACTGCCGACCAGTCTTGGTACAACGCTCACAAGCCGGTCTAGTACGATCACATCTGACACGACGAATACTACAAGCACCATCAGCATCCGCATAAACAGATAAGGCTGAGCAAGGGGTAAGTTAAGCATACCGACAAACTCCACATCCTAATTTAGAACGCGTATGCTTAGCCCTCTTTCGCGGAGGGCGGGCGTTAGCAGCGTCTGTCGACATGGTGCTTAAACGCGCGGTACCAAGAAACCTCAAAAAGACCGCGTGGGAGTGATAAAAGATGAAATTCGAGTGGCTCGACGTGGAAAGATGTGAGTCTTCGGACTCGGACATGGTCATTTCTCCTTTGTCCCCGCGAATGCATGTTCCGCAGTGGAGATAATCTCAGCCGCGACATGTTCTGATTGGTCTGTTCGTCTAAAAGCCAATCGCTTCTCAAAGCACGATCCCTGTCTGGGAATAGGGCGTCTTGGTGTGGGCTCCAAGCTTACACCCAGACACTGCGGTGACGGCACGTTATAATGAGCCGCGTGGCTCATGGGAAAGCTTTTGCATGTTAGAATCAAGTGCATAGCCATTCTAATGTACAGGCGATTAAGCTCTGATTGGTTGGTTCGTTTAATGATAGGCATCATGTTTCAATGTCCGAATACTTAAGAATGAGGAGCCTCCAGCTGAGCTCACCAGTTGACAAGCTCAACCACGCCTCTAAACAGCACTCAACAAGATCAGCAACATCATTTTAATCAGTTTCAAATTTGTTGCACGTTTCTGAAAGCAGCTTCTTTCACCCACATTCATCATGACTATGGATATCCCCAACTTAGGCGGCAACGCCTTCTTCCTCGCCTGCCACGCCCTTCTCATACTCCCCCAAGTCTACTACGGCATCCGTCACAAAACATGGGGTTTCCTCTTTGGAATGTTCTGCGGCCATGTACTCGAAATTATCGGTTATGTCGCTCGGATAAGAATGCATTACCTACATGACGAATTCTTAATGTGAGTCTTACATTTCTCTTGGAGTAACCTCCTCTCTAATACAATCCAGGTACATTGTCACCTTGACTATTGGCCCTGCCTTCTTCAGCGCAGCAATCTATCTCTGTCTAGCTCGCATCATCACCGTATACGGCGAAAGCTTCTCCCGTTTCAGCCCCCGCACATACACCATCACGTTCATGATTTCCGACTTTATCGCTCTCATTTTCCAAGCCGCTGGAGGAGCCATTCTCGGAGGCGAAGACCCAACCAAGACCGACGCAGGTCTCGCCATCATTAAGACCGGTCTTGCGGCCCACTTGGCTGCCATTTCCATCTTTGTCATTCTGGCGAGTGAGCTTGGGTTTCGGATTCATCGTAACCGAGACGCCTGGAACCCCAACTTTAGGGAGTTGCAGCGATCCTGGCGATTCAAGATGTTCCTCGTCTGTAAGTCAACACTAAGAAAATTTCTATACTGGGCTTTTCTAATAATCCATAGGCCTCTCAGCTGCTACCCTTGCCATCTTGATCAGAACCTCATACCGAGTTGCCGAGCTCAGCGGCGGCTACGATAGCAAGCTAGCCAACGACGAAACGGCATTCATGATCCTCGAAGGCGCCATGATTGTCGTTGCCTCGGCCTGTCTACTTGCTGGACACCCCGGTGTCTGTTTCGAGGGTCGCTGGGAAGAAGCTGATTTCCAGCTGAAGAAGACCGACAAGTCTGCTCAGTTTGAGAAGACAGAGTCTGATCCAGTTCCCCTGTCTTATGTCTAATCACTACAAAGGCAACTAGGGTCAGGACGGGCAAGAAGAAAGTAGTAAATGATTGGAGTTTGGGATAGTATAGACTGGGTTTTCTTTTGTTGGAGGAATTAAGGATAGAACGATAGCCTAGCCACCAAAAGGCGACTCAGAGGCTCTGTGGCATTGAATTATTTTGATGGACCGTAATAGACATTCAAGTTGAAATTAATTTATACTTACATCTTTATGAAGTTTAGACATGGGAAGATCATCGGAATCATGGAGAACTTGAACGATGAAATGTGCTTCGCCTGCTATGAACAATCTAGATGAGCAACTTGCAAACAATAGAGCGACGGCTTCTACCCGTCAATCTTAGTAACCGCCTGATTTGCAGTCTTTCCATCACCACCAGCTCGATCAATACTAGCACCATCCCCCTCAATCTTATCAGAGTTCTCTTCATCCTCCGCCCTTGAAACATTGCTAGGAGCATCATAGCCATGCTTGACAAGCTGAGGATTTCGGCTTCCCCACCACAACAGACCAAGCTGTACAAGAATAGTCCCAAAAGTAAAAGCCGTAGAAAGAGGGAATCCAATCGGATACCTCGGGGCATCAGAAACCCTAAAGGCACGGAGAGGAATGGTAGCATGACCAATGTATACAATCATGACCGTGAGAGCCACGATAATAGCTCTAGCTTCAGGTTCCTTTCGAAGCAGTTCTGCAAACCAAGCCATAAACGACGGACTTCCAGCGTTGGTTGCGTAGGTCATGAAGTAGAAACCCATGACGACTTTGTGATCTGAAGGCCAAGCGCAGAGAACGCTTAGCATGATGCCGTGGAAAAAAGCAGAACCCACACTAATCTGCCATCTCCAGTGCTTCCAATCAGAAAGACCGTTCAGGACCAAATTGGTAAGAATCTGAAGAGCGTAACCACCTAGCGGGAGAATGTTGACCTGGTAGGTGCTATACAGGCGATTCCCAGCACTATCGACCAGACTCTCGAGATAGAGGACAAAGTACGAGTTTGCACGATGGGCCCAGGCACTCATGGCAAAGGCGAGGAGGTAAAAGTACGTAACCGGGTGAACAATAAGCTTTCGAAGCTTTTGCTTCAAGACGGAAGCGGGGATGAGCTGAGAAGTGTTGGCGCCGAATCCACCCATACGCTCACGGGAGAGAGCCTTTTCCTCTTTAGTCAACCACATGGCGCGAGTGTAAGCCGGTGTATCAGGGATGATGAAGAATCCAATGATTCCCTGGCCAATGGTGATGGCACCAGCGATGATAAAAAGCCATTGCCATCCAGCGATGCCGTGGACGCCGTTCATATTGCGGTAGAGGGCGGCCTGCAGAGCTCCGAGAAACATGGCACCGGCCACATCAGAGACGTTGAAGAAGGCGATTCGGAGGGCGAGTTCGGTTGGTGTGTACCAGTTGAAGATGAGAGAGACGACGCTAGGCCAGAACACGGCGGAGAAGAGGCCAAGGAAGAAACGCAGGGCGTAGATGGTATGGGCGTTGGTGGCTTTGCAGGTGCTGCACTTGGTTAGTCGAATATCCTCGTTAACTCGGGTATAACTTACAAGGTGACAAAAAGACCCCAGATGATTTCGCAGCAGGGAAGAAACAAGGAAGGTCGAACCTGGTTGTATCAGCCATTGCATCGTTGGAAGCACATCTTCAAAACTCACCTTGGTCTGAGCAAGTTGCCCAGGAACAAGCCCAATAGCATACCCAATCGAGAAAAAAGTATTAAACTCGACCAACTCATTCCCATACAAACTCAGCGCCTCTCTCATTCCCGAGACATAAGCCTGTGTGGTGGCTGACTGATCCATCTCCTTCATGATACCCGCCAAGAACGCCCAGGTGAGGAGGAGGCAATCGAGCTTGAAGAGGAGGACATGTTTGGGATTGCGGAAATATGGTATCTTCTTTGCGATATGTTTGAAGATGCCGGATTGAATAGGCTGTGAGGTTTCTGTGGTAGCATCAGGAGATGCTGGGGCTGGAGAAGGGTCGGCCATGTTTCTCTCTCACTGATCCCAAAGTCGTAAAGAGAGCTCTCCCACTCGATTTACCTCACCTCCAACCAAAGACAGAACCAACGTTTTATATAAAAACATGCCATCTCAAGTAACATGGCTCACCTGAGGACTCGCAGGGGATCCGCGACCTAATTTTTTCCCTTTCCAAGTCGACTTGCATCTCAAGATGGTCAATTAGCGGAGGTTCGGACCCAGAGCGACGTGTTGCGTCCTTTGAGCGGCAAATGACGACATTGGGAGTTTCCCCATTTGGGGAATTGTCATCGGGGTGTACCCGAATGCGACACGACGGTTGCAGGCTTATTCCTTAAGCTTATTTACTTTATTGTGATGATGGTGTCGAACTGTGCCGCAATGATCAACGGGGAGGATATGTACATGGCGTGGCTTGCTTGGAGACGCGAACTGCTGGGTCCAGGCACGAGAAGCGCGATTCAGCATGGCCAAGATAGGGAACTTCAGTGGGCATATAAAAGAGCGGACATGTCTCCGACATTGATGAAGAATTCCTCCCTTGCCTTGACGTGAGTTTAACTCTGCTGTTCATCCATTGCTACTCGTGCTGCAAGTTTTTTGCGGGCTCTGTCCGGTCCCCTGTGGAAAGTGAGCACGCGATCGGGATAGACAACGCGAGTTTTCGATGTCGCAAGCGATGCGACGATTTATATGAAACGACTTTTTGCGCAAGCCTGGTAGAAATATTGGCACACGCTGTGGTTACAATGAAGGAATTCGCCTCTTCTTTAGCGATGAAGGATCAAGCTTGTAACATTCGGCTCGATGCGATAGCTCAATGCGACGCAATCGCGATAAGACATGGCCATGGCGATTAAAACGCCCCGATGGAATCAAGCTAAAACAAAGATTAATTTGACAGCTTCTATAGGTATTCTAGTCGATCTTATTAACCAACAAGTGGCTTATTTTAGAGCCCAAATGTCAGCAAATCCTTGGTTCACGGGCGCATGGAAGCTTCGAAGATTTTAGCTCGTCTGACACTCGCTCGGCTGCCTATCTACCCTAGAGTATCGGACCGAGCCGCTTTTTTCCCCCCATGTTAATCGAGATATCGACGCCGATGGAGGAAATGACATCTCAGAAATTCGGCTAAATGATTTCATTTTGTTCTGATGTAATATATGTCGTTAATCGCCTATTACTTAATGTTTATTATTTAACGTTGGAGGCAGTATCTATCACCATCAGGAAATATCTCGCTCTGACTTTGGCCTCTGACTTTCATCACACGACGCATAAGCTGTGACAGCAACACGAAAGGCGCGCGCTTCTCTTCAACCGTGATCCTTCTCGAAGCCCTAACTTGTTCTAATTATCCGCAAAGAAGCCTCAAAGAAGAAAAGAAACAAAAAGCAAAAAACCTCAAACTTCGTCTTCAAAGCAGTGACGTCACGTCACTCACACCGTGGGGACAGGAGGAGTCCTCTTTTTCTTTTTTCTCCAAGCCTCACACGCTAGCCACAGGATGCATATAAAACGCACTCCACCAGAGTAAAAACTTGGTCCTACCTTCACTGCACGTCTCGGCCATGAGCCTTGGTCACGATCAGAGCATGAATATGTCATTGTGGAACACGAACACCAATTCTGGCTTCAGACAGAATCTTCCTCACAGACAACATCCCCTTTCAAATTTGCATCGTGTCACGATGTTGGTTCATTTGCATGACAGACAGGTACTCCATCGCCAAGCAATCGCATCGCAGGACCAAGAGGCGCAGCACCAACAAACTGTTACAATATCCACTGTCCTGATCCTGATTCCCGGACACTCCGTCGTGAAACGTAAGGGCGACGGACGGTGGGTTGCCATACCGTAAAAATCTCCACAGGCATGAACATGCAGAAAAAGCCTCGAAACCAGAATCAGGTGGTCAGTGGGTTGGCTGAGCAGAGCCTCTCTTGGCTTGGCTCATGTAGGTACTCGGGAATCTATTTACGTATGCCCGTCAAGATCCTGTAGGCATCAACAATGCACCACTCTTGCTGCATGGAATTGCAAGCGCGTGGTAAGTGTCTGAAGATGGAAACGGTACATGGGGAATTTTCGTCGCATGATAAGAGCTCCATTATATGATGGAGATAAGTTGGGCACTGAAAGCTCCATAAGTAGGGCAAAATGGATGGAGGCGAGGTGGGATGATGGATGGTACGGGGTCGGGGTCGGGGGTCGGAGATGGGGTAGAAGCCACTTCACTCTCCACCCGCGGAGTTGAGGTCCATCCCGTACTGTAACATATCGAACGGAATGAGTTCACGATGCGAGATTCGTGGCGTTGTTGTTGACCTTGACTGACCGGAGAGGAGCCCGGATACGACCACCGAGCAGAACAACCAACGGATTTCTTGGCTAAGGCAAGGGCTGGGATTAACAGAACAGGTGGGGAATTTCCTTCTTTGCTTTTCTTCTGCAGCAACGCAAGCCATCGATTACGAGCAGGAACGGTGTTCCTCGCTTCGGCCAGAACGGTCTATCTCGGTCAAGGGACCCATGAGAAAACCGACCATTCATTACTCGCGGGTTTGCCCTGTCATCCAACGGAACACGTCCGTTTTCTCTAGCGCGGCTACAAGTAATTAATTATGGAGTACTGACAAAGACTTCAAGAGGCGCGTTCCGTTCGTAACCGAGCTTTTCCCAGATCAGACAAGGGGGTTTACCCCCCCTGGTTGAGAAAGCGGGATTTCTCTTCAGTTGTGTCTCGTCTTTTCTTGGTCCCCCCTGAATGAACAGATTGAGAGAGAAGAGAGGGAAAGCCTTGACCACGACACCTCTTTTCAACTCTTTTCTTTGTTTGGTCCAAGGCCCGTAATTATTCTTGGGTCTCTGCCTGCATTGGCTTCTGATTCGGCACCTGCGAGACGCACTGCGCTGCACACAACCACTCACCCACCGACTGACCCTACCAAACCGACCGACCGGATCGATCGATCACCACCACCCCCTTACAATCTGTCTGCGGCACACATCACCGACCACAAAAAAAAAATGTCTGGCCTCGACGCTCCTGAAGTTGCCGCCGCCTACGACGCCGTACGGTCGGACAAGGATGAGACAAACTGGCTCCTCATCTCGTACGCATCAGCCGTGGGAAACAAGCTATCCCTCACAAAGACGGGAACGGGAGGTCTATCGGAGCTTGTAAACGAGCTGGACGACACCCAGGTGCAATACGGCTACGTGCGAGTCGAGTACGCCAACGACAAGGAGAGCACGCGCGTCAAGTTTGTGCTCGTGGTCTGGATCGGAGAGAACACAAAGGTGATGCGCAAGGCTAGGGTCAGCATCGAGAGCGGTGACGTGAAGCGTCAGCTCGCGCACCATAGTATTGCCGTCACTACGGGGGAGCGTGGAGAGTTGGACGAGGGGGATATTGTTACGCGGCTGAGGAAGGCTGGCGGTGCTGATTACAACGGTGGACGGGGTTGAGATACCGACGGTGATAGACAGCATTAGACAGGCATCGGATCAGACTACCGATCACGTGCCGGTAATTGTCTGCTGGAATACCGGTTCAGGTTGAAGAGCACGCGACTATAGAAGGATGTGTTTAGATAAGGAGCGAGAGGCAGCAGCCCCCCCGTCTTGTCTAGGGACTTGTTCCAGGACCACCTAACACAACAATCATCCATCGACTATCACGAACCGGCCACACGGAGTCTCAGCCGGTATCCCAATAATCCATTTCAAGCGCTAACCCAGAAATATTTGGTATTTCCCATTAAAAACAATACCTGGAGAGCACGGTTCCCCATGGTCTGACGATTTGATACGATGGGGTCATCAATCCACGGACAGGATCAAGGGTTGTCTTGGTCTCTATCAGCCCTTTGCTCACCCTCGTCGTTACACTCTACTGCCGTCATTTTGTGTCCCATAATCAAGTCGATAATTGCGTCTATAATCCACTGTCCTTATCCCACAATCGCATAATCTCACAGACACACACACTCACACACACACCTCCACGAAAGCCAATTCTCAGCTTCGACGTTGTACTACCCAACTTCCAATATGCAGCCTCAACGCCGATTCGTCCATCTTCACCAATAGTTACATGTGATTGATTGAACGCCTCGTATTACCACCGAAGAGACACATCTGAATCCCAAGTCCAATTGGACGAGACTTGCTCACCCTTGGCTGAAAGCTTGGCCCAGAACCACCAAACAACCCTGGCCACCCCATCAGTAATCTCCTTCCGGTTTGAGCCATCAACCCCGAACGCTCGTTCGGCCAGGCCGCCCGGTGCGCCCACTTGCGTGTCTTCCCCCCCGGGCCCCGTAGCTGAACCCCCCGTAGATGACGTCTGGGGCTCCCACTCGCCGTCGTTCCCCGTCAGGGTCTCGCCGAGGCGTTACGTTTTCGGGCATCGTGGAAAACGCCTCAGAAGGACGTTCCCCCTCCACAGATTTCTGACTAGGGGCCCCACGTCTGGTAAGCAGTAGCCACTTTTTGTGCTGCCAAGGATCATGATCGAATGGGCTTTCGAGCCGTGCCACACCTCGGCCAGAGGCGTTGACTGAGGCACAAGCCAAAACAACGCCCGCGGGCTTTATTTTTACTAGACCTTTTTTTCCTTTACTCTTCCTTGAACGGCTTCCTTGTCTACAATCCCTTCCTTTACTCGTTTTACTCTCCGACGTCCCGAGAAACAAATCTCGGTCAACAATACCGTTCCCTGCCGTGTCCCCTCCCTCCCTCTCTAACCCTTGGCCGGTGCCACGTGTGGAATCACCTCCTCCTCCTCCTCCGCACCCGCATTATCATTCCTTTTTCCTTTGACCCCATCATCCATCCATCCATCCTCCCCCCTGTCACACACCTTATCTTTCTCGGTCGGTCTTCTCTTTTCCGTCCCTTGTCTAGTGTGGTCCCTCTCGCGACTCATCGCATTGCCACTACCTGAACCTAACCTACTAATTCACCTGCATCCCCTCCCCCATCCCCATCTGGATCCTCCTCTTGGCTTTCCTCTTTTGCAATACCATTCCTTTTTTCTTTTCTTCCTCTTTTTAATCCTCATCCTCCCTCTCAATCCCTCGACGGGAAGACCTCAATCCGATCCTTCGACTCGTCTCTCACCTCTGGAGCGATCCTAATACAACCCCTCCCGGCTGGTCTCGACAACCTCTCCCACCGCGTTATACTCTCGGTCATGTCGTCGCCCATCTCCAAGCGCGACTCGGCCAGCAGCAGCAACGGAGCCATGGATCCCAAGGCTGAGCAGGTGCGCCGGGGTTCCAAAACCTCGGTCGGCAACACAGCTGGCGCCGACCAGCTTCTCGAGAGTCTAGGCTACAAGCCCGAGTTGTCGCGTAACCGCTCGACTCTCCAGGTCGCCTTCATGTCCTTCGTCCTGGCCTCGATTCCCTACGGTCTCGCGACTACTCTGGTGTACCCCCTCATCGGTGGCGGTCCCGTCAACATTATCTGGGGTTGGGTTGCCGTGTCTCTCATCATCGTCTGTGTTGCCGCGTCTCTGGGTGAAATCACCAGCGTCTATCCTACTGCCGGAGGTACTTGCCGTGTTGCGCTCCCCTCAGCTTCTTCTACCTTGATATATCCCTTCTGGCTCGCGATCCTTTCTCCTTCTCGCTTCTTCCCTTGCGCTTCTCTTAATGTGACCATGTGATTGATCGCGTATTAGGTGTCTACTACCAAGCCTTCATGCTTGCTCCCGCTCGCTGGCGGCGCATTGCAAGCTGGATCTGTGGCTGGCTGTACGTTGTGGGAAACATCACCATCACTCTTGCTGTGAACTTTGGTACCGCCCTGTTCTTTGTCGGCTGCATCAACGTCTTTGAGAAAGAGGCCGGTGTCGGTGTCCTGTCTGGCGAGGCCTACCAGGTTTTCCTGATCTTCCTCGCCATAACCCTGCTGTGCAATGCCGTCTCTGCTCTGGGTAACCGCTGGCTTCCTTGGATCGATGTGAGATCCCTCTGTGCGCTCCTTTCTGTGAACCTTGCTAACGTATAATGTTTTAAAGACTGCTGCCATCTTCTGGACCTTTGCCGGTGTCATTGCCATCGTTGTCTGCGTTCTGGCTATTGCCAAGAACGGCCGTCACGATGCCAAGTATGTTTTCACTCACTTCGAGGTTAACTCTGGTTGGCCTGATGGTTGGTCCTTCTGCGTTGGTCTCCTCCACGCTGCCTACGCTACTTCTTCCACTGGCATGATTATCTCGTGAGTCTCCCGATAGCCAACTCGTGATATACCACCCTAGACGTACTAACACGGTCTCAGCATGTGCGAGGAGGTCCAGCAGCCTTCCACCCAGGTCCCCAAGGCCATGGTTGCCACCATCTTCATCAACACCTTTGCCGGTCTCCTCTTCCTCATCCCTCTGGTCTTCGTCCTCCCCGACATCACCGAGCTCATCAACAGCGCCCAGCCCGTGCCCGTCATTATCAAGAGCGCCGTTGGCTCCTCCGGCGGTGCCTTTGGTCTCGTCTTCCCTCTCATGGTCCTCGCCCTCATCTGCGGTATCGGCTGCACAACCGCTACTTCGCGATGCATCTGGGCTTTCGCTCGTGATGGTGCCATTCCCGGTGCTCAGTGGTGGTCCAAGGTCAACCACAACCTCGACGTTCCCCTGAACGCTATGATGCTCAGCATGGCTGTCCAGATCATCCTGGGTGTCATCTACTTTGGCTCTTCTGCTGCCTTCAACGCCTTCTCTGGTGTTGGTGTCATCTGTCTGACAGCCTCTTACGCCACCCCCATTGCCATCTCTTTGGCCACTGGCCGCAAGCAGGTCAAGACCGGATCCTTCTACCTCGGAGCTTTTGGCACCGTCGCCAACGTCATTGCCATCGGTATGTGTTAATCCCCTAACAGCTGGCGATAATAACTGACTAATTTTTTTTTTAGCCTGGTCTCTCCTGGCCCTGCCTCTGTTCTGCATGCCCTCCGCCATCCCCGTCACCGCCGAGACTGTAAACTACGCCCCCGTGGTCTTCGTGTTTGCCTGCCTCGTTTCCGGAATCTGGTACTGGGTCTGGGGTCACAAGAACTACGCTGGTCCCCCTACCCACGAGGAGTAAATACTTCACTCTGGTAGGGTCTAGCTGCTCTGCATCAACCCTTTCCGCCTCATGCCAACTATATTTCATGAGGAGTACATTATAGTGTTTGGAGAACGCCGGCGCGACATGTTTGATACCCCCTCATCTACTCGACATCAAGAGCTGTAGACGCTCTCTAAGCAAGAAAGAAAGAAAAAAATATGTTGATAATATGAGATCCGTTCGAGCTTTGCTTCATCCCGTGACCTTGGGTCGGGCTTGATGTCTGGAACACCTCGATAGAGAAGTCGAGCCAGGATCAGTAAATAGTTTTATAATACCAAGCATTATGGCTTCCCACAGTTGCCAAGGCGTATATCACAAGCTGTTCGTCTCAATATGGTTAATCTCGTGTGTGCTCGAAGTAGTGTATCTCATGAGGATTTCGCTCGTTTCGCTCGTTCTAAGTGGCATAATTCAGGGATAGGACGTTGTGTCACAATGGAGCTCTGATGCCGTGGTGTGTTGGTTTTGTCTTGTCTGCTACAATGAGTGATACCCTCTTTTCGAGGAATCGTGCCATGATCATTGGCAATGATTCAACGACAACGTCGTACCCCCATAACTGTCTCGGCAATCTTGCTATAGTCATCAGTTACATCATAAGGCAATCGCGAAAAGGCTCTCACTCACGTAAGGCAACTCGATGTTCCATGAAGTACCCACGAGGTCTGGCACTAGGTATGGCAGAGATAACATACCGTGAATCTGCACTCATACTAAGCATTAACTAGTTATCATTTTCATACTCAATGTAGTTGATCTCTCATTCTCCTTATTATGAAAGCCAGTCCCCCAGTCCCCCTAACACACTCTTGGAGCTGTTCCTCATCGTCTTGATTGATGCTTTTCTCATGACTCAAGACTAGGAAGCACCTTGTTGGTTTATTTACCTCCCCTGTGTTCCAAATTTGCAAGCTGGCATGATTGTATTCTGAAAGCGAAGTATCCGGGCCGCTAACGTGTCCATAGAGGTTCTCAAGGTATTCGACCCGCCTAACGTCCTCTTAAAGTGAGATCACCGAGGACAAAGCGGTCATGTTCCAAAATTGTATCATGAGTATGTGCATCGTCTATCCACTGCCAGCAGTGTGTTGCTCGATGAGTCGATGACGGACTAGCTTAGAGCATGTTGCCCTGCGGGAAGGCCATGGGGCATTTCTATGACTCTATTTAAGCTGGGATTGAGGGGTGAGCATCGATTTAGACTACGCTCTGACAATATACTCAAGGTCAAGAGGGAAATTTGGTCTACGGAGACTTCTTCGTCTCTCACTTGGAACACATGGTCTTTACTTCCTGAACTGAGCCAGGTTCCTAATGAAGCCAGTCAGGCTATAGTAGCGTTTATCTTTCCGAGGGATAATGGATTTTGAATATTTAGCTCATACATGTTATCAGATTGCTCAGAGCTACTAGGATTGGGTGGAATGGGAAAGTGGTTTGCTCCAAGGGGCTAGAATCTGAAAGCTTAGATATCAACAGACATAAGAATTCTTTCGCAGATCTCGTTATATGATAATTTTCTGCGAATCTGAAAGCCTTCATACATGGTTACATGTGAATGCTGTTTCCTGAGGACCCTAGGTAGCTACTCATACTGTTACTTTCACATAGCTGACGAGGCTGTGGCTAACCATAACCTGGTAGCAAGATCAAGTCATAACTAGGTGTAATTTGAAGTTGCAGACTATTACGTAGGGCATCTGTCCCGTATTCATTCTCTCGGTGTCAATATTCTCATGTGGATGAGACGGTGTATGAGACCTTGTACATTCTATCCCAAGGGGGCTATTCCCAGGTTTCCAACACTAGCTTGATGTCTCTAAAACAAAATTTGTGAAGCATATAATCGACCATCACTTGAAGTAATATGTTGTCGCGCTGGATATACTGGGGGTGCTGAGTTCCAAAACTGAAGCCTCAGATTGTTGTATTCTGTGAGGATACATCAACGAGGCTGTGCTTTGAATCAGTCGGTTCCACGACCTCAGAACAAGACTTTCAAATTTGCTTGCAATGGGGGTATCTTCTAGGGAAGGGTTTCTCGATCCAGGCGCAATTTACGGCCAGGGAACCCTTCCAGACAACATGAAGTATTAAAATCATGACTTCAGGTCCAGATATCTCATGACCACAGCATGACCACTAAGAGTTTCTATTATTACCTCTACCAATCAAGTCAGACCCCCCCTTGATATAGCGTTCTCTAAATTGATTTCATAAATCAACTAGTCACTTGCAAGTGGGAGCACAGTCACAGTAGCAGATAGCTGGTTTAGCAACCATCTCCTGATAACACACGTCATGATAAGATACGAACATAATTGTACTTGCTCTGTTCCCTTTGTGTATTTATCCAGTCTATTTTCCGAGTTGGGATCGAGATGCATTTATCCGGAAAGGGGGGATATAAGATGGTGTAGTAAGGCAAGGACACAACTGCAGCTGGCCGGATTATCTCTGTTGGTGGTGCACCCTCAATATCAACCCACAGAAATACCTTGCTTCACTCCATAGTCCTACTTCCTTGAAAATCCGGGGCAACCTTTGATGAGGCTGCACCATTGCCGAGGGTGGACGGACTCATACTCGGTTCCGAGGTCAACCTACATCTACCTACGTGAATAGCTAAAGCCACAACCTGAGCATCTCCTATTTGACCTATCAACAATTAGCTCAATTCTTCTTCCCCGCAAGGTATGTAGGGTCTTGACTCCTGCAAAATGCATCGTGTCGAAGTTCCCCACAGCTGTTGTACTCTTCCCCAGAGCATCACGACCCAAGTATCATGCCTCTATACACTCACGAACACACCTGCAAAACAGCCTCAAGTCACGTCATCCATGCAGTAGAGGGCCTCAATAAACCACCGTGGGGGAAATCGTGTGAGTCGCATCCCCCCGGACGGATAGCTTCGGATGATTGTCAAGACATGAACAGGTGATCACGGCTTCAGAAATCCTGCCATCGGCCGTCAGCACGATAAAGGGATTCCACAGGCCACTGTATCTGCGGCAAAGCTGTATGACATTACCGGTGAACACGTTCAGAGAAAGAAGGTGGTCAGGGGAAGGAGGGGCGCCACGCATATGCCGTGATACCATGCTTTTCTTCGGGCCCTGGCACGCATTGTCTTCTTTTCATGTCCTGCATGATATCCATGAGCCCATTACCTGTTTACCGGTCCAAGCTGGTAATATTCGGTCAGTAGAGGTTGTCCCCAGGTCTCGTGATGATTTGCATGACATGTGCAGCCGTTGAGTCGAGATTCTTGGACAATTGGCCTGAATCGTACCGCGACAGTCCGGCCAAGCCAGGCTTACAACCAGTCGTCAACAAGCGCAGGTCATGTCAACCGGCTTCAATGGGATTGGTAATCACTCAGCTGAGGGGGGTTGAATAGCGTGGCTCTGGTTCACAATGCTTCTTGGCTGTATCACTTGAAAGTGTTGCATGGAAGAAGCATCAACCGACACTCACCGGTTCGAGACACGGCTTTGGATTACGATCGACCCATTGCTTACTCGAGAGCATCTTTGTGCAGATACTTTTACTCCTACTCACACATTGGGGTCATTGTCAATCGTTGTAGTAAGCAACTCCAAGTATATCATTCAGCCTAATGTCTAACTCCGATAATGCTGCTTCACCGTTGAGCCGGATTACACAGCAGCAAGAGACTATGTGCAACGCTCCATATCAGCATAGAATATTCCCTATCAATTCATCAATTCTACCGAATAACCGAAGTCTCCTGAGCTCGAGGTCGTACAGCTTCCCCTGTCTTCAGTTGATGCCATGTTCCCCCTCAAAGGGGGGGAGTCAGATGGCCCGGCCCGTCGACAAAGGGTGTGTACAAAAAAAGATGAGGAGCAAAGGAGATCTAGAACTGGTCAGATATATAGTTTCAACGTGCACTAGTGCGTCGCTCCGACTCAAACGCCCAAAAAGAACTTGATGGGACGCTCAGACGGGGAGGTCGTGTCAAGGGCCGTTGAGGGCGCTTGTCATCTGGTGCTGGCACACATCACAAGACCCATTGGGGCAAGGCTCAGGTGCCTGGACAGCGAGGAGGTGTTTTAAACCTTGGGGGAAGGCTACCCTATCCGAGCCCAGGGCTGCGTCCTCCGGATCGTCCAGCGTAGTGTCCGAGATGGTTACATCTGCCCGCTTTGCTGCAACGCATATCCGAGGAGGAGAAGCATCTGCCGAGAGCGAATGACTTGGAGGATTGGCAATCAATGCAAGCAAGAAAAGACACGGTTCAAGACTATCGACACTAGCAGATCCCCTCCGATAGAGCCTCCTCTTCACCCCCTCCCTTGCATACGTGCCGTCTCCGAGTCGAGTCGTGAGGAGGCAGATGAGATGAGGCGGTGAAGGGGGCTCCCGTGTGCAATGGTTACAGCGGGCTTGGGCTGGGCAACGCTCCGTGTGGCGGTCGTGAATTAACTTAAATTGTGGTGGTGGCTCGCGCGATGTTATGTTGTTGGTGCCACCGACTGAGGGGAAGCTTCGAGACTGACTTGACAAAAGCTGGTGGCAAAGCAAAGCGAGCGTCTCATTCAATCAATTGCTCCTCTTGAGTGATATTTGGAGGGATGAGGTAATTACGTAAATGAAGAAAAAAGGTTAGAATGAGGGATATATCATCATGAAGAAGAAATGAGATACTTCTTCTCTGTGCAAGTTGCATGCTGTGGCGGTTATTTCGAGGTTGCGTCCCCCAACTACTACTGTGCCATAGCACACACTCTCCTCACTACAACTCACTAATAAGG
>NKCJ01000392.1:0-38457 GCA_003947015.1 Fusarium sp. AF-6
TCCTCCGCCGTCTAGCGCTGTGTTTATCAGACAGCTCCACTCTCTCCCCGCGGACGGCCCTCTCATCGCTCTCTAGTAATCCGCGCTTTTCGTGTTGTTGTGGGTGCCCTACACCCAAGGACGAAAATGGCGGGTTCGCCGCACACTTTCGAACCTCACTGATTCCTGGGGTCCCCCCACCCCCCGTCAGATCGATCCCCTGTAGGGTCTTTTTCTTTCTGGCACGTCTCCACTGTGGGTCGATGGGCCGGCAGTTGCATGGGCTGATCCTGCCCCCTGCGCTGATGCACCTTGATCACTCAAGGGAAGGAGCGACCTGACTTTTTTTTTTTTTCTAAATGTTGTATGGACTTCAACAGGAGAAAAAAAGTTTAGGAGAAAATCAACCCACCACCATTTAATCTCCTACAAACCTTGAATTGATCTCATCTTTTCCTCTCTCTCAAGTTCAAGAGAAAAAGAGGGACAACAAGAAGAGGAGCTTCACTGTCATCCTCAAGCAAGCAAAGAAGCAAGCACAAGCGAGGGTAACAATCACTGTTCAAGGTGGTTATTTTTTTCTTCTTTTTACCCTGTCTCATCTCTAAAACGTGCACCTCTCACACACACCCTCCATCCAATCCCCTTGCGCCGACTGTCGCAAAAAGAAAAAAAAGGGTGTGTGGCCGCAAGCAGACAAAGGCCCAACAACGGCCGAGAGAGAGCTGATCGCCTTTGCGCGCAACCGCCGCCGTCAACCCGGCACGGAGCCAAGACCAGGCTGCGCGGGCTGTGAAGGAGAGAAGGAGAATCAGCCATCGGGCAAGCCATCGCATCGCATCGCATCGCATCGTCTGTCTGCCTGTCACTGTCACTATTCGTTGGCGCGCGCCTCTCTCTCGTCTCCTCTCGTCTCGCTTGCTACTTGCTTGATATAACTCGACCTACCCGCTCGCCCAATCAATATTCCAGGGCTCTCTCTTCGTTTACCTTTTTTTTTTTTTACCATCTCTTCCCCTTTCGTCTTCCCTCTCCATCCGAAAACCCATCTTTTTCTTACCTTCCCTCCCCCGGCATCTTGAATCCTACCTCGGATCGAACCTCGACATCCTGGTCTAGAAATTTCGCTTCGAAACCTACACCATCACCAGCTTTGAAAGCTTCACCGGAAGCTCCACGCATTCCACCATGGCCGCTGCCGGCGCTTTAACAGACTTTGTTCAGCGGTATCAGGCCGTTCAAGCGTATGAAAACACAAGAGACAAATTGCTCCAGGTATGCGCGCCATCTTTCCGTCTGCGCGACACACACATGCGCTCCCGCATGCCATTCCCTTCGCCCGCCTCGGGAGCTTTAGCACCCCAACGCCGCACCCTTGTGATTTTGTCATTTAACGTCGCTAACCTTTTTCCGCTCCATAGGATCTACTACTTTACTGCCAGGGCGTCGAAGAGAGTCTACATCAAGAGAACCAGCAGCTCAAGATCCGATTGCACGAAGCCGAGCTCGACCTACACGCTGCGACAAAGTCCCGACGAGATCTACAACACAGCCTATCACAAGCCGAGTCCAGAATAAAATGGGTGACGGATCAGAACGAAGAACTCAAGGTATATAGCATCATGTATTGATGCGCTGGGGATACAATGGCTAAAAGCGACAGAATGATGCTCCTTACCTTTTGCTGTTGATCGACGGAGATGGTCTTATTGTATGTTGGACAGGACCTGGTACCGGGGGGGACTAGCTGCTAATCGCACTACAGTTTCAAGATGAATACGTCCAACAAGGCCTCGAGGGCGGAAAGAAAGCAGCATACGCTATACGCAATGCTGTGGCAGACCTGTGCAACCAAAGCCAGGAACGATTCAATGGGATAGAGATTGTTTGCCGCGTCGTAGCCAATGTCGCCGGCTTGGGCAAAGCCCTTTATCGCGATGGCAGTATTGACGATATCAACACCTTTAAGGAGTTTACATTGGGTTTTACCCAGGCGAAGGCCTCCTTTGATTTTATCGATGTTGGTTATGGCAAGGAGAGAGCCGACTCCAAGATTCGAGGTACGTTGAAAAGAGCACAGCAACCTATGATATGCAGCCACTGCGACACAGATAATGTCCAATTGACGAGAAGCTGGCTAACACTGAGTTTAGAAACTGCTCGTTGGCATTTACGAAGCCATAGTTGCAAACATGTGCTCTTAGGAATTGGACATGATGCTGGATATGCGCCTTTCCTTGATGAAGTACTCCAGGACGACACCTCACGAAACCTCGTTTCTCTGCTCAAATCGACACCCTTGGTCCGCGAACTAGAGTCTCTTAAGATGAACGTGATTTCGTTCGACCAAATTTTCCGCACAACGAAACTTACCGACAAGACACCCATTGAGAAGCCTGTCGTGCCTCAGCCCAATGGAACCGCGCATCAAGTCTCGCCAACAGTCGTGCTTCCTACTCAAGCGGTACTAACACCTGCAACGAGCACTGCGTCCATGTCGCCTCCGGCTGCTAGCTATGCCAAGATCACCAAGTGTGCGAGCCCACCTCCGCAGCTCACGATGCCCCTGCCGCCCAAACAGAGTGCCAACAGCAATCGAAATAAGACCCCGCCTCAGCCAACTTGGAATCCTGGCCCTCGAGGACTTGACCAACCCATCACAGTGGGCCAACAGGCTATGGAGAGCATCAAGCGCCGGGCTGGCAATGATAAACTATGCAACAACCACTTCCTTCGCGGACCATGCACCAGGATTGACAATTGTCCCTTTGTCCATACCTACAAACCCACTCAGGAGGAGCTCCGCGCTCTTGCAATGTTGTCACGACAGAACCCCTGCACGCGCGGCCAAGATTGCGATGTCGATGATTGCATCTATGGCCATCATGTAAGTCACCTTCTCTTCCTTTAACCTTCGTGACTAACATGATTTGTATCTAGTGTCCCAATGTCAGCAATGGGATGTGCACGCGACAATATTGCAGGTTCAAGGTGGATAGTCATCCGCCCGGCACCAAGTTTACCAACAAGAACATCCATGATAACTAATCCGCGCGCCTTGCTGCGCGGGCTGTTGTCACTCGACTAATGTCGATGGCAACTACACTATGATATGATCGAGTACCAACCAATCTCTGAGCTTCGTTTCTATGTACACTAGGATCGATTCTTTGCATCCGATCACAAGGGTTTTAATATTATTATATAGGATCTCAGGGGATCAGTGACCCTCCACGACGAGATCTTTTTTCAGTTTTTGCCTTTCTCCAAGCGCCAGCTAGTCAGGGGCTGATATAAAGGGCTCATGGCCTCCAGAGGGTTTCGCTCGCTGGGAAGGATTGCTTGATGTTTTAACAAATTGAGAGATGATTTTAATTTTTCGGTCTCTATGAATGCACAATTCTTTCTTTCTTTAGCCATTTGCAAGGTATCATGGGACCAAATCTCATCTCGTGTGTTGAAGTGAAGTTGACCATCATGTAAGTCCAAGGTGAGAGAGCTCGGTGAGTTCGGTGAGAGGGGTACTTTGTTTACCCCACATTAAGCCCCGCCCACACCTTGACCCTTCCAGTTTGACTGCCCACCTGGTGGTGTCAACTGGAAAGTGCCACCTTCCTTCCCAGAGACGCATCCCATCCATTCCCGCTTCTACCCCAGGACCACACTCTCGACTTCAACGTCGCCCTCAATCCGACCTCGACTCCCTTTTACGATTGTCGCTCCTCCAAGATACTCCCTTGGAGTTGACACTACGTACAGCCTGCCCTCCCACGAACGAACGACCCCCCCTCCTCAGCCCGCAAAAATGTCCCACCCAAGGATAGAAGAAGTCTCGGACAGCGACTTCGACTCTGACCCAGCCGAAGCCGACATTGATGATTTTGCCGAGTCGGATATCATGCGCCGCGTCGAACCAAAGTCCTCCACAACGACGACATCATCTTCCGCTCCTCGACAAGCAGCACCTCCTATTGTGCCAGCCAGCCAGATGCCTCACATCGTCCCCGCAGGAGCACCCATGGGAAGCACCCTCCCAGCAAACGCAGACCGTTCCGCCTACGCCGAGTTCCAGTGCCTTTATCCCGTCTACTTTGACGCCTCGCGGTCCCGCGCCGAGGGTCGCCGTGTCAATGCCGACCTTGCTGTCAAGGATCCCCTCGCGCGCGAGATCGCAA
This sequence comes from Fusarium sp. AF-6, assembly GCA_003947015.1. Lineage (NCBI taxonomy): Eukaryota > Fungi > Ascomycota > Sordariomycetes > Hypocreales > Nectriaceae > Fusarium > Fusarium sp. AF-6. The sequence goes on from NKCJ01000392.1 coordinate 4,155, forward strand.
ATGCCTGCTCGCGGCTGCGCCTCCCGACCCTCTTCGAGCCTGAAAAGGTGCACCCCAAGGACTGGGCCAACCCGGGCCGCGTCAAGGTTGGCCTCAAGAAGACGCCCGGTCACCCTGTGCAGAACAAGCACCATCTGTATCGTCTCGTCGCCGAACACCTCAAGGACAACCCCACCACTGAGGACAGCGCCGGTCTACGTGTTAGGATTGGTGGTCAACTGCAGCCGGAGCCTGGGAAGCCCTATCCCAAGCCTGCTGTGCCACGAGGCTGGAAGATGGGTGAGCTGCTGCCCTACCTGAGCCCTGCCATGACGGGCGGTGGTGTGTCGGAGAACCTGTTCAAGGATATGATGAAGGAGATGCAAGGTGGTGGAGATCCAATGGCGGCTCTGATGGGTGCGCAAGCGGGTGGTGACGAGAGCAGCAGTGGAGGCGGCAAGAAGAAGAAGGATAAGAAGGGCAAAGGTCGAGCATAGAGGGGACTCTTTACGAAGATGTAGAGGGAGAAGAGAGTATGACACATGAATCAAAGTTCTGGGAAATGTTAAGAGATACCAGGGATGGTGGGCATGACTACACATTTTTTCAAAATAAAAAAAGACGAAGAATGCTTCAGAAGCTCCCCTTTTTTACGGGGGAATGATGTTTTTTGAAAGATAAACTTGATTCTAAGGCGGCATCACCATGATACTCGCCTGATACACATTGACACCAATATTTGAAAAAAAGGTCAAAAGGATGAATGAAACAATAAAAGGGGGTATGTCCACAACGCTCTCTGGTTCCTTTCTTTCCCATCATACAGCGATTCGCCCTTGTAGAGCCTCCCACTCTCGCGATCCCACAATCTGCACGTCCCGCCCGGATCCGGGCACCACTTTTCCGTCGGCGCCGGGGAGCCTGATGCGAAGCCGGGCCGCCGGGTTCCGGCCTGGGACGGCAGCCTTCCTCCGCTCGACGTTGGCCGTCTGGCCTTGGAGCGCGTGGGCCTTGTGGAGGACCGAGTCCTCCCAGGCGGTCCAGGCGGCGTAGTCCTCCATCTGCTTGGCGGCGTGGTACTGGGGCGTGGACCGGGCTGGCTTCCAGGCGAGCTTGTCCTCGGGAAGGGCCGAGAAGTTGTACAAGGAGGCCGAAGAGGCCATCTTGACGAGCTCGCCGAGGACGTCCCTGCCCTCGGCGGCGATGAGGCCACGGCGCTGTTCGGTAACTGTCTTGGGCTTTTGAAGGGGCTCGGCCAGCCAGTCGTATCTCTGCTGCTCCGAAGTACGGGCCCGACGGTTGTCGTCGCGCAGGTATCGGACAGCAGACTGTAGGCTCTCGATGTCCTTCTTGAGAGCGTCCATCTCGCGGGCGGTAGCAACGGCACGCTCCTGGCCAGCCTTGGCACCAGCAGCGTCAGCGCCGTCAGCAAAGGCACGGCTATCGCTAGCAATCTTCTTCCACTTGTCGCGCTCCGACTCGAGGTTCTTGAGCTCACGGTCCTGCTTCTCGATATCCTCCTTGAGGCTGCCAATCTGCTGGCCCGATGCCTCAAGCTCGCTCTGCAGGTTCGAGATGCGCTCAATGTTAGCCTGGGCATCCCGCATCCTCGACTCGAGAGTCTCGATCTTGAGCACGGCCGTGCTAAGGTGTTCATCACGCTGCGCAATGGTGCGGCGAGCCTCGCTGTGCTCCTCCTTAAGGCGGCGAAGCTCCTCCTCGGCGTCAACAGGGATGGTCTTGAGAGCCTTGAGCTCCTGCGACCGCAGACGCCAGGGGGCGGGGGCCACATCGAACTCCTGAACTTGGTCGAGATCAGTGGCCAGCGAGGCCAGGTCTGTAATTTGTGTTGTGACGGTTCGAAGCTTGGCCAGGTAGCTGGAGAAGAGATCCGACTCGCTCGAGGTGCTAACAGCGAGCACAGTCTTGTGAACCGCCGACTGCACCTCGACATATGTAAATGGCTCAGTCCTGGTCTCATCTGAGGTAAGAAGCTCGTGAAGGCCAAGACCGATTTGGCGTGCTAGGTCAGCAAGCTCCTGAGTTGCCTCGCAGCACTGCTCAAATGCCTCACTAGTATCCGGCAGCAGAGACAGAGACCTGGTTCGAAGGTCTTGAAGGGCTCGCACAGCCTTGCCAGCAATGACCTTGGCACCTCGGGTTTGGGTAATAACAGCCTCAGACTTCTTGGCAAAGTGCTGCGCCAGTTCCTCCTCTTCGCCTTCAGCCGGGACCACACGATGGACGAGGTTTCGAAGAGTGGTGAAGGTAACAGCCGCAGAGTCGAGGTGGCTCTGCATCAGCATGGCCTTCATGTGAGCGTCATCGGCATAGTTGGCCAGGTTGTTCGAGATGTGCACCTCTCCAAGATGAGAGAGGAGAGCAATAGTACGGTGCAGCTCGTCGGCGCACTTCTGCTCCTTCAGATCATCTCTCCGCAGGCCGTCGATCCAGACGTTCAGAGCGCGCTCAACAGGCTCCAACTCGTGCAGCGCGTTCTGGTACCTTGAGAACTGCTCAATAGAGCAATGGCTGATGTCATTGACAAAACGGTCGCACATGTTGGACACCCAGACCAGCTTGTCCGAAGCGTCACAGCCAGCAAATACGTCGTCCTCGTGTCCAGGATGAGGCTGTCCGTTGAGTCGCTCTCGGATGAAGCCATTGAGAAGGTTGGCCTTGAAGGTCAGACGACGGAAGCGGAGCAGAGCAAGCACAGAGTCCTGATCCTCCTTATAAGTGTCAGGCAGGAAAAGCTTGACAATCTCCAGGTGCTGCTCTGCCTCTTGGGCCTCCAGTCGTCGAAGCTCGAGGTCAATTGTCTTGACTTGAGCCTTGGCCGCCGAGATCTGAAGCTTCATGTTGAGATCCATCATAGCTCGGGATCGATCATTGAGCTTCTCCGATTCGCCCTCGGTCACAGCCTGCGAGGCTCTCATATCGTCCAAGTCGCTCTGCAAGCTCGTCACCAGCTCACGGAATCGCGACAGGGTATACTCCATATCCTCCAGTGACTCTTCTTGCTGGCCGGCCCGTCGAGCCTGCTCGGTAATGACGCTGTCCTTGAAGTCGAGCTCCTCCTGCATTTCCTTCTCGTTCTGTACGTGGTTGATCTCCAGCTCATCGTTAATCTCCTTGAGGCTTTCAAGGTCGTCAATCACGGCCTTGAGCTCCTCAATCTGCTCAGCCATACTCATGTTGCGTTCCGTAAGGTCTTCGATCATATCCTCAGCACCGAGCGCATTGTCCAGTTGTTGGCGAAGGTCCTCGACAGCCGACTCGGACTGCTCGAGCTTCTCTCGGCACACGCCGTATTCTTCCTTGACAGTATTAAACTCCTTCAGATCCTCCTCCAATCCCGCGATCTGGTCCCTGAGCTCCTCTTCTGACGCTTGCGTCAGGTCGCGTAACCGCAAAAGAGCCTCTCGTAATCGCTCATTTGTGCGTTCCATCTGTAGCCATCCAGTGCTAGATCTCTCCTCGGGGGTCATGCCCTTGCTGTATTCCTCGTTTTCTTCTCGGAGAATCTCGACCTCAAGCTCCAACTCTTCGGCCTTCTCCTTCAGGGCGTCTAGTTCAACCTTCATGACTTCGGCTGTCTCCTCAGCCATCTCTCGGTCGAGGGTCGCCAATTCTAATATGCTGTCGTGCTCGGCCTGAATCTCCTCAATAGATTCCAACCTCATTTCCGCCTCTTTCAATAACTTCTTCAACTCATTGTTCTCCTGTTGCTGTGGCTGATACTTTTGCTGCAACATCTGGATGACACTCTCAAACTTGTCTCTCTCACCCTGAACCTTTTCGAGCTGCTTTAGCTTATCCCGGTCTTCGGCCCGCTTGCGTTCCAAAACCTTCAGCTTGGCTTTGAGATCCTCGATTTCCCGGCTTGCAGCTGTGCTTCCAGCAGGTCGAGCTGCAGGGGCGGGTTTCCTGGACACAGGCGGTGTGGATGTTCGTGATGAGGTCCCTCCTGTGAGCTTTTCTAGGGCCTTTGTTCTCGCCTGAACGGGGCTTCTGGGCTGTGGCGATAATATGTCCCCGTTATCCTTCACAGGGGAGGCAATACTGTCTCTGTCAGATGAGCCATGATCCCTCCCTGCTAGAGAGTCCACTGATGTCCGTCTTGTCACGGAGCTTGGTCGTGAGCTTGGTCGCGATACCGATACCGCTCTTGGTCCGCTCAAGGACAAGCGGCCGCTTGCAGTTCTTGGAATAGGCCCTCCTGCTCGAGATGAAACTGATGATGTAGAGGCTTGTCTTGTCGTCCGAGTCGCAGGGGGTGGCGGTGGTCCCATAGAGGTTCGCGATCCCCCAACAGACGGACGAGACTTGGATCCTGCAGATGGCACACGGGGGTTGGAGGGTGTTCCTGTTCGAGATACAGCACCGCTTGAAGTACCACTCAACTGCTTAGTAGGCGATTTCGTGGGAGACTAGACAAAGGTCAGCATTCAACCTAGGGAGAGCACACCGCAACACCCACTCTTGCGATGCTGGTCGGCCTGGCCACTCTAGGCACCGGGCTCGGGCTCGGGGCATTCAGACTCTTCCTCCTACCAAGTCCAGCATCCCCCGCGCTCGACGTCCTCCCCGCGGCCGGGTTGAAGCTGCTCGGGCGGGAGGGCTTGCGCGCGGGCCTAGGGGCGGGGGCCTGGGCGATGATGGTGGCCATCATGGGCTTGACAAACATGCCGTATCCCATGGGGCAGTCAAAGTATCGTTCGCCCTGGACACTGCCATCGTTCTTGCCCGTCTTCTCCTCGAGCTCGACGCCCACCCACTCGCCGACCTGGAAGTGGGTAGGGCCAGCGAAGCGGACGGTGCCCTTGCGGCCGTCCGAGAGCTGGACTATCTGCCCAGGCTTGAAATCCGGCATTGTGGGCAATTTAGTCGGGGTCTTTGGGCATCGTGCCTGGCGTGGCTGTAGCTGTGGTTGTCGTCGTCGTCGTCGTCGTCGTCGTAGCTGTTTGAGAGCTGTCTCCTGAGTAGGTAGGTAGGTTCGCTTAGAAAGAGGGTCTATGATGTTTGGATCCATCCATTGACATTCATCCCTGAAGTGCGCAGTAGACGCGTCTACTTTCGGATAAACGCGACGGCGGCAATCCATTCCCGGCGGCTAGCGTAGGGTACGTACCAAAGTGGATCATCAAACAACCTCACCTTCACTTTGCACGCCCTTCATCCCAACAAAGAAATTCAACTCTGTAACAACAAATCATCATTTACGCGTAATTGATTGGCTAAACATAAACTATTCATCTCTCATCCTACTCAAATCATTCGTCAAAGATCCGAAACTCAAATGTTTGTTTGTTTGTTTGTCTATTCCAGCCCGACAACTTCTCCCTTCATGTCGTGGGCTTTGTCTGTTAGTTGCTCGACAGTAATCTCGCTACTCAAACTCTGTTCCGTTCGTTTCTATGTATTCGAAAAGAATTAGACCCATGCTCGATCGACGTTATGCTTCCAGAGTATTTCGTATGCTTCAAAAATCCCAAACATGGCACCAGATACTGGAAGCAATGCCCGCCTCGTACCGTCTCAAATCCGGTTCAACTTACACCTTGCTAAATATGCAATATTTTGTATCTTTTCAAGCCTTGGAGGGTTCCTCTCGGAAGGATCCTCCTCGCACCCACTCAACCACTTCAAACGCGACTCGTCGTTCAGTCGCTTCATCCAAGTCCTTTCCAACAGCAATCCGGACGGTCATAAGGTCCGGGTGCTTGTGGAACTCGACGGTCCCATACTTTGCAATCTCCTCGTCCACACTTGGCTTAACGTAAACCACCAGATCAGGGGCGATGGTGCCGCGCCAGAGAGTCGCCATCCACTGCCAGTGATCAATCGGCGCGTATGAGTCGGCGATGGGTACGGTACACGCAAAAGCGTCCGACAAGGTGAGGCTGAATCCCTCCTTGATAAGGGCTACCGGCACTTTGGGGGCTGGCCCTTTCTCCTGTGGTTCTGCCGCACTCTCTTCTACAGAGCCTCCCCGCGAGCCCTGCGATCCAGTGTCCTCCTTGTTCGAATCCGAAGTCGAGTCGTCTTTGTTGGTGATGTGCTTCACAATGTCTCTGGAATTCCTGTGCCAGTGAATCATGGTCTCGAAGCATGACTTGAATGTGTCTTTTTCGTCCGCGGATACACCCTCACTCGGAGAGTCCCGTCTTTCGTTGTTGTTCGGCTCCTCCGGCTCCCTTCCCCATGTCTTCAGATTCACTTCGTTGGATGCCATGATGGCCTTCTCCACCAGCTGACCAACTTGTTTGAGCATTCTCGGCTTGGGCCCTTCAACTGCGATGACTGCCCCGCGATTCGCCAACCACTGGCTGCCGGGGTCAAGAGCTGTGATGGGCGTGTGATTGATCCGACCCAGGACAGACAACTTTCGAGTGAATGGAATAGACATAACCATGGCCTCGACGCTTCGGGCTTGGGGATCTCGAACACTGGTTATTCCAAGGCCAGTGACGGGTGTGTTGAGGTGTCGGACGTCGACTTCTGTCGCCACACTTGGCGACATGGGAACAGACGTCTGCAAAGGAGGTAGTCGAAGGGACTCATCGTATAAGGTGTATCGACCATGGCTCTGCTCAGGCCATGGCCCTGGTCGTGGAGGAGGGCCCATCGGGCCAGATTTGGATCTTGGAAAGCCCGGCTCGGGCAAAGGAGTCGCGGGATACGGTCGCATGGCAGCTGGAGCCCCCATCGACAACGCTCGCACTCCCTGGTGAGGTGATGAAACTGTGTGATAACCCCCGGCCTGATTGCGGCGACGTCTCTTCGCCTCTGGGGAATCAGGATTCAAGTCATCAACTTCTCGGTATCCGGGTCGCTGCGGGGGGTAGCGCAGTCTTGAGCTGGGTGAGCTGCTGTAGCTTCCACGGCGAGCTAGATCCAGTTCGTCTCCTCGCAACGCAGGGTTATATGGGGTTGGAGGCTTTGCCGTGGAAGGGGCGGAAAATGGAGTAGAAGGGGTACGAGGGGTTGCAATGGACCGCCCATTGCACTTGGAGCAGCGTCCAGAGTCATCAGCTGGGGACGAACCTGTTCGGGTCCCCTGGGCTTTGTTGCCGCGTCGTGGCTGATATCGATAGTCAGGATACTGGCGCTGATGGCGCTGCTTCTCTTCATCGGCTAGGCTCTTCCAGTTGGCCTTGACATCCTCAGCCTCGTCCTTCCACTGTTCCCCGATGATCTTGGAGATGTCAGGGTTAGAAAGATGGGGATTCCGGGCGACAACTTGAGCCTGATGATGCTGACGGTATAGGATGAAGGCTATATACGAGTTAGCCGCGGCAAGGAACCCTGTTTAAGCGAAAAGGGGGTTGTCGGTGTAGAGATGTTACTGCTCACACAGTCTCGATGCCCACAGCGGAACTCAACAAAGGAACCTGACTTGACTCACCGTTTCGAGGTCTGGGGATCTTTGGGGCAGGAGTGCAGAGACAGATGTCTCTGGGGCCTTCGCTATTCATGCTGACGGGGGTAGTGAGCTGGAGCTTCTCGAGCCTCCCATAGTTGGCGTCAGCCGTGTTGATGGAAGCGGCACGTTTTCGAGCCAGACCGGCAGTGCGAGGGCTGGGAGAGTCGGGTGTGTCAGGGACGGCACGAAATGCACGCGGCGGCCTGTCGTAGTCGTCGACGGTATCCATGGGGGAGTGGGCAGGGGTCATGGCCTGCTTGGGAGCGGCAGCAACCAGAGAGACGACCTGTGTCATTTTGGAGAGCAGCAGCAGGCGGCGGCGGCGGCGGCCGGGCTGCCTGGGCAAACGAACGAATGCGAGTAGTCCGCTGTGAGTGTGAGAGGCGGCGGGTTGGGCCAGAGAGCGGGAAGCGCCAACTTTTTTGGCAACCACACACAACCTTGTACCCTGAGAGTACCGTAGCGTAGCGAAGCGGCTGAGGGTGGAGTTTGATATGTTTTGAGTGAGAAGGCTGAGCAAAAGGTTGAACGAGTGTAGTTGAGATGAGTTGCAATAACGACAACGACAACAACCTCAGAGGAACCCGGCAAGAACAAGAGGTAATAAGGTCAAGCCTCGACGAAAAGAAGGCGTTTCTGAGTTCCAACCAAGTCTTTTTTTGGTTCAAAGAAAACGGTCGACGGTGCTCGTGTGTCGGGGCCAGTCTGTGCTGGCCAAAGTCTTTGTGTGCCTGGTAAGAGGACAATGAAACTGGGGCCCAGTCGGTCAATCAGTGCCTGTGGCAGGATATGAGGCGTGATTTCATTATCGGATGCTCTTTGAAGTCTTCCTTCTCTCTCTCTCTCTCTTTCGCCTCCTCTGCAGTATCCCAAACTTGCCACCAACAGCAGCAGCCCTGTCTGTCTCTCTCTCACGCTTCGACTCCCTCTCTGCGTCTACCCTCTCCGACAACGGGTAGATAGATTAAAACGTCCTAGTCCCGGGGTAACTAGAGTGAACGGCGGGGAACATGCCCTGGCCTTCTTCTGGTTGGTGAGAGAGTAGCAGCAACCCCATCAGCCTGCCCTGCTTTGTTCGCGTTTGCCCTCCGTAGACTGTCCCGTCTGTCCGCAGCAACCACTAGGGAGCATACAGCAGCCCGCAGACAGCCCAGAACAAGGCAGATGCCGCAAGCTCCGGTGGTACCAGCAGCTTGAAACGAACCAGGGTGTGTATGTGTATGTGTGTATGCGTGATAGCGTATGTGTGTGTGTGTGTGTATGCTCAAGGTGGTGTGTGTGTGGATGCTCTTGAAAAAAGAAACAGACTCATCCGCTGGACCCAACAGAACGGAGCGAAGAGAAGGGCGCGCGCACACACACAAAGGAAGATCCGCCCACGGACTTTGCCATGATATATCATCTTTCTCCCCCAGGTGCAGCGGCGCTTCCTCCCCTGCCTCTCCAGGGCAAGCCTAGCATTGCTGCGGCCCCATCTCTTTTGTCTTCCCCCCCCCCTCCTTTGTACTATAGTTTTCGTGTGCAATGGAAGTGAATGCCGGTCGTCAGCTGGCCCGCACGAATCGAACGCTTTCCCCCCTTCCCCTTGCTTCATCTTCGTCCAGCCTCATCCAACGGCGACAATGCGCTGCCGGAATGTACGTAGACCCGTGTCTTGGAGCTGGAATGGGATGCTTGGCGAAGCTCTGAGACAAAGACAATGTCCGCGCCGAAATTGGCATGGGATAGGTCTTGTGCACGTGATGGACAAACTTGAATTCCCTTTGATAGCTTTGCCAAAGAGCGAATGAACCCAACAGGGCGGGTCAGCAATCTTGGTGTGAGACGGTTGTCGAGATGGATGGTCTTTCATCATTAGTTGTCATCCATCCGGTCCCAACCTCCCTCCCCAGTTACCCCATTAGTTAGAGTGAGTCAGTCATCAAAGGACTTGTGGGAGGGGGTGAGGGGCCCCTTTGTTGTTTGGTCTAGAATTAGCATAATGGAAGCAATAACAAGGGAGAGATTCCCCCCCAAGGGGAACCCAAGTTGAATCTAGGTAGGTCTTCGCAAATGGCATTCTGATGATGATGGACATTCGATTTGACCCAGCCCGACGCCGAACCTCTTGTTTGTAAGTAAGTATTTTCCATGGCTCCCTATCAAGTACACATCGGGTCAGCCAGGAAGTAGGTATTTTCGTATCGCCTCGGAAAATCCTCTTGAAATCCTGTGACCCTGTTCAGTTAAACAGTAATTATGACACTTCTCTCCCCTTCCATCCCAGCGCCGTCTAGACCTAAACAAAACCCCGAGCCTTACAATCGTCCCCCGTTTACGACAGGAAACCTTGTCCAGCCTCAGTGCTGAGGAGCGCCGCGCTGCGACGGGCGTCAAGGAACAGGTCCTCGCACTCAGCAACATCCTGGACGTCGATCTGCGAACGGCCGTTGGCCTTGGCAAGAATGCTGTTTGTTCACCGCGTCAGTCAAACCATGTCTCGGTGTATCCCAAGGGGGAGGATCAACCCCTTTCACCAAAGTGGAGTGGGCTTACCTTGCGGGAGTCAGCAGCTGCAGGCAGTACCGCATGCTGATGCGGACACCGTGTTCCGCGATTTTGTCGATGGCGGCGTCCGAGACCGAGACGCCCTCGGTTGAGGCACGTATCCCCACGATACGCTTGATCTCGTCCGCCTCGTATGGCGTTGTGGGAATGATGAGGAGCCGAGCCAGGAAGTCAGTGGGGATTCCGTGAGCTGCCACAATATCGTCGGTGCCTCTGATGGTGCACATTCCCCGGTTGGAGGCCAAGACAACGATGGGAGAGATGGGCGATTCCAGGGCTCGGTTCAGGTAGGTGAAGCACTCCACATCAAGCATATGCGCCTATGAAACGATCCCGTCGGTTAGCCATATGTTCCCGTCCCGATATGAGACGGGGTGATATTGGGGGGACCTTACCTCATCAATGAACAAGACGCCTGGCACAAGTTCAGCCACACCCTGGTCGATGTACTTGCTAACCACCTTGTTGATCTCGGCGCGCAGCTTGTCGGTAATCTCGGTCATCTTGGGCTTCATGAGCTGGCCCATCATGCTCATAATGTCCTGTCCGCCCTGAGGTCGTGCGTTGGCCACATCCAGATCGTGCAACGTGACATCTTGCACAATCTCCTTCTTCTTGTGCACCTCGCCCTTGGGGATAGGCACATACTCCTCCGCCTCGAGATCGAATTCTGTGGCATAGGCGTCCGATCGGCCAACTCGTTTGCATGCGCCCGTGTTCGCCTCGATGTAGATGACGTCTCCCACTGTGACACGCTCCTTCTGAATGGCTTCGTAGATACTAGGATCGAGGCGAAGCTTCTTCTGTCCCTTTGCGCTCTTCAGGCCGATGAGCAGTGTGCTGATAGTCTTGCCGTAACCACCCAGAGGGTTCTCGGCCTCCTCGGGGGTCAGCTCTGTAACCTCTCCCTCGTACACCTCCTTTGTCTCTCGGACCTTGAGGCCAATCGCTCTTCTGAAGTTTTCCATCAACATTTCGGTCTTCTTAACTTCGGTCGAGTAGATTTCGCTACCCACGATGGGGCAGAAGGGGATTTTGGTGCCCAGCTCTTGGCTGATCGCGAGCGCGAGTGCCGTCTTTCCAGTTCCAGGACCTCCTGCCAACAAGACACCTCGGCCAGCCATCTTCTGAGCTCGAATCAAATCCACCACGACGCCGCAAGACTGTTCCGCATGGGTTAGCAAAGTATCCTTGAGCCTTTGTGTACCTGTATAGTCTCACCTCACGGGCGGCGACTTGGCCGACAAAGCCAGCGGCCTGCTTCTCCGCATATCCATCTGACTTCAAACCCAAGCCCTTGATGTGGGTGTGGGCGGCCGTGCGATTGTCTCGCTTGTTACCCTTCACCTCGCTGATCTGGACCATGATGTCGGTGGGCGCCGAGTTCTGTTGGAATTTCCGGTATTCTGCGAACTATCTTATCGGCGCGACGATTCTGAGCGAATTGGGATGAGGTCTCGTGGTTGGTGGTGATGTGAAGTGGTTGTTGATGTAGCAGCCTGAAGCTTCCAAAGATTTGCGATTGAAGCTTAGTTGCTCCTTGTCCAGGCGCGTCTTCGCGACATGATTGGACACGTGACTGTCAAGCCTGTCCTCACCCTATACTGCCAATGAGCCACCTCTGGATTTATCATTTTTAGCATGAACAATTTGTAAGGGATCCGTTACTTCATAATTGGCTTTGCCCTATATTTTAAGTTCCTAGAGTCAACTCGTCTTTCGGTTGTTGATGAGACAAGGTTGACCAAGAATATGGACGTTTTCAACCCTCCACTCATATGCACCAAGGTTCATGAGTGATGGGGACTTCAGGTGTAACAATCTAGGATAACTATGAGAATTCAATGATAAAGTAAGAGATCATTACCCGAGAAACACTAATGCTAACACAAAGCATACTCCCATCAAGGCGTAAGTATTATGCAGAAAAGACCTCCCTAAACTCACCCATAATGTCTGGACTAGCCGCACTTAAACTGACTAAAATCATTATGCTGCTCCTGCATTCCTACAATAAGTAGGTAGCCTCAAGATAGTCGCCATAGAACCTCCTAGAAACCTACAATTAACGAAAGAATATTATCAGAGGATGACCGAAAAACGATCTATTTAGAGCAGTCTAGAGAAACAGCCCAGGCAGCGCTCGCGAAGCTAGTAACTTTCGTACACCTAGGCAGGTAACATCAACTCTGGAAACACGCATACATCAATGGTCATTCTTGTTATTGATTCACTCAATCTACTTCTATATCAAACTTTTATATCCCTGGCCATATGATCCAGATGTCAACCCCTATTTGGGCTGCACCACCAATCTATCGGGAAATCCTCATCTCTTCAGAGGTGCCCGAGTCAGGTAACAACATAGGAGATCCCTCCGCCTCGCCGACCAAGTTCCCATGTCTCTCAACATCATCCGTAGGCACCTTGGGAGGCGGCGACTTTTTGATCAAAACGACCCCAATGGCACTCCCAAGAATCAAGGTACATCCCGCACCGCTCATCAAGCCCATCCGATGACCAAATACCCATCTGTCGAAGCTCGCTGCGAAGAGCATGTGCGTGTAGACCATGGCGTTGGCACGGTTTGACTTGTCCGCCCCGAGACCCGAAGTCAAAAGATATTGCATGATGAAGCCCAGGATGCCCAGGGGGAGCAGCAGCAGCCACTGTTTGGCGGTGGATGGGGTGACCCAGCGCAAGCCTGGTTGAGCGACGTCGAGGATAGGTGCGAAAATCAGAAACAGGGTCGAGATGATGGTGGAGATGGCACCGAAGTAGTTGACAGAGATCAAGGGGTGAGCTCGCCTTCCAATCGTTCGCAGGGTCGTAAAGGCACCAGCCGCGCCAAAGACGCCCACAAGGGCAACACCGACAGCTATTAATCGCTCCTCGGACGTGGCCTCGTGATCTGCACCGGGTATTCCAGCCTCTGGCGGCTCAGTTGTAGAGGGATCTTCCTCGCCAGAATGGGAGAACAGTGAAGTGGGACGAGCGATCAACACAACACCCAGGAGGGCCACCAGGGTCGCGAGCTGCTCGATTCGAGTAAAGGGCTCACGGAGGGCAAACCAACATATGAAACCAGCAACTCCAGGGGCCAGAAAGGTGATAACGGTAGCATCTGCGAGCGGGAGATACATCATAGAATACCACACGCCGTATATACCCCAGTATCCAGACAACCCACGCAGCCACAACAACCATCGAATCTCCTTTTTTCCAAATGGAAAGTCGGGCGTCTTGCTCCACCACATATACGCCGAGCAGCAACACGCCGTCATGAACTGTCTCATGAGGAGCACCTGGACGGGGTGCATGCCGTTGCCTTCGAGCTCAACTAGGCGGGCACTGAGGTTCATCAAGGCACCGAAGAATTGGGACATGGCAACAAGGGCAGCAGGCCTGTTCCTGGCCCAGAATACCTGCCACCGGGTGGGTGTTGCGCCGCCGTGCAGCTCGGTGCCACTGTACGGAAGACGTCCCATGGGAATGGGAGATGGGCATGGAGAGGGACTTATCGACAACCGGCGGAATTCGTCGAAGTTCGAGACGTCGAGCTTGGTTCCTACAAGGCTGGGGGATGGTGAAGGCACCGGCAACAGATGACGATCTGATTCTCCCAAATTCCCTGGTGCCAGCTTGGCGCCAGGAGTCTGAGGAATCTCTTCATAAGGCGGTGGGATCCTGGAGTCCTGATCCATGGTGCCGGATAGACGAAAGAGGCTATCTCACTGTCGTCGTGAGGGTTTGCTTGACACGGCGACGACGGATGGGGCAGCACAGAGGAGACGAGTCGACGACCAAGTGTCACGGTGAAGTCAAGGTAAAGCTTACCAATGGGAGAAATCTCAAAACCAGGCCTAGATCAACGACCGAGAAGCGTCAAGACCCAAACCCAACCACCCATGAGTGATCAAGGACCCCGCAGCGGAAGCCGACCGGCAGGCGGACAACCGATCGCATCATGGGATTGGGGATCCTCTTTTCTCCTCATCCTCGCAGCAGCAGCAGCACAGCCCGACGAATGTGCAAAGAGGGTGACGGAGTGGGGGGTGGGACTTTGTCTTGGAAATCCCCCCAGTTCATGACAAGGCGAAACAAAACAAAACAGCTGCAGCGCAGGAACGAGTCATCAGCATCCATCTCTCTCGGTGCCGGTTTCGCCGCTATCGGCCGGGCCGTCGCGGATCACCTGGGGACCATTCAGATCAGGTGCAGAGATTGCTGACGGGAGGCCAGAAAAGAAGAGCGACGAGGCGCTGTTGAGGTGGCGAATAGGCGCTTAGAGAAAGGGAGAGAAGGTGAAAAAAAAAGTGGTGGTGGTGGGTTGGGATGGATGTGACCAGAACAAGCGGTTGCATCCATCATGGCTCTTGGCTCTGCAACCAAAAAGACGCAGCAAGCCCCCCTGGCTTCGCTCCGGAGTCGGGTCGGATGTGGGCCCCGGGATACAACCTCCGTGCTATTCCCCAACTTCCCACGAGGGACGGAGTCTTGCCGATCGGCCCTGACTAGTGAAGCCGCCTGGTGCTGGAGGAGAAGATGGTGAGGGCGTGGGTGTGGGCGTGAGAGAAGTGAGAAAAGTGCTAACTTCTGCAGTGTGTGTTGGGGAATTCTGCTTATCAGGCTCTCAGAAGCAATATCAATCAACTTCCAATTTCAGACCGCATATTGAAAATACAACCTCCCCCCCAAAAAAGCACCCTGTAATTGTGATAGTAAATTGCGATAGAAAACGTGGGGGGCTAAAGTCTTGTTAGTCCTATTTCGCACCAAATGAACTCCCCAGAAACCAACGCTTGCGTGATAGTTCGTGACAATGTGCAATGTTGATGCAATTTCCAATAACTCCGGTGGACCGCAAGAACCCAAAATCCCCCCCCCAAAAACCCTTCGCTCTGTGAAACGCCTGAAAAATATGCTGAAATATCCAGAGACCCGCCTCAGCGCTTCTTACCAAGCGCATCCGCTTCCGCCTCGGCATCGTCGTCTGCCTCGCCCAGCTCCTCCTCCGCCTTTGCGGCAGCCGACGCAGCAGCTCCCCTCGTGTCCGTCTTTTCCCTCTGCTTCTCCTCATTTGCGGCGTCCTTCATGATCTCGTCCTCACCGTCACGCAGAATCTCTCGTGCCTTCTTAATCTCCTTTTGCTTCTCAAAAACCTCCTGCACCTTTCCGAGGAACACGGGGTTCTTCCGGAACGCAAACTCAAAGTCCTCGTATTTGATCTTTTGCCGGCCTGAGTAGTTTGCCGCCCGCGTCGCCTCGAACGCGATGGATTGCATAAAGTCTGTGAGGATCTCGTCGAGCACTCGGACCGTCTCGGGGAGGGGGTTTTGAACGTCGCCGTGAGCGTAGAGCAGCTGCGCTACTGTAGTCGAGAAGATGATGTTAGATGTGAAGGGATACTGTAGAGAGCAAGGTAAACATACGCTCCGCATGGCTAAAGTTCATCTTTCCGACATTCTTGCCGGCACGCGCTCGAGGCTCCATGGTGAAAGTGTTGTATCACGCCGTAGCGCTTCCCAAGCAATACGCAGGTACGAGGAGCAGAATATCGAGGAGCTTAAAGGTCGTGATTGGAGGTCAACCACCCGCAGCCTCGTCGTAGAGATGTAGTCGGAAGCCTGGTAAAGATGCGTTCGGCCAGCCTTGCAACGGGGGCCTTTGGTGGGGCCGGAAATTTGTGGGGTCCAGTAGACGTCACCCCCTACCAAGAGGACACGGCTCGGCGAATCTTTACCCCTAAGCACACATTGCGCATGTGAGAAGGCTGAAGCGATTGCTTTGAGCGACGTTTGCGATTCTCGACGACGACTTGTCCCTCGCGTGTTATACGTAATATCCGTTGTTGTTTTCGAAAGAGATCTGATCAGTAGTCGCAAAAATGGTATGCGCGGTGCTCTTTTACCTCAATGACGTCCTGCTAACGATGTCATAGTCCGCCCTCTTCAACTTCCAGTCCCTCCTCCTCGTCCTCCTGCTGCTCATTTGCACGAGCGCATACGTCCACCACTTCACCCCGAGCATTATGGACAGGAATAAGAACGGGTATGAGATGCGACGACTCCCAATACACGGCGCGATGAGCTGACACCAGCTAGGTTCATGGGCATCTTCTGGAAATGCGCAAGGATAGGAGAACGATTGAGTCCATACATAAGCATATGCTGTGTCCTCATGGCTGTATGTCCATATAAACCGTTCGAACCCCTCGCTGGCTCCTGGCTAACCTGTTCGCATAGGTCTCCATCCTCCTCAACTAGATCTCATGTTTACCTACCGACGGGACGTTTCTGTTTTACCATGATTACGATAGATTAGGAGTTGGGCTGGGGCGAAGCATGAACAAGCTACCTAATGGGCGGGTTTCCGGCTTCCATGTGTACAAATCTGCAAATTCACGATCACGATCTTACCATTCACAACGAGCAGGACATGCTGTGAGGTCTGTGTGGCTGGCTGCCTTATACAAACTTGACCACGCCGCCAGTGAGACTCATCTTCCAACGAGTTTGCGTTACATCAAACTCCCGCGAGCCGCCAGGCCAGAAGCCAGGCCTGGAATCCCAACACAATCTGGACCCTGCTCAGTGGGTGTGCCCGTGGTTACCTCGCCTGATAAGGCCAATTAACCAATTGATGCACTTGATTGCCGCAAGGCGCCTGCGTGTGCGCATGCGTGCGTGGGACTAGAGCAGCAATCTCAAGGAATCGGACAAGGCGTACGGAACTTTGCTTGTCACACAGACGACGCAGTGCCTTCTTGTCATTTCGACAACTCGGCTCTCAGATGTGAAAAGAGTGAGCACAGAGCCGGATTGGTTCGTCCAAGCGCATGATGGTTTCGCCTGGCGCATTGCACAGAATATTGTCATGTCTGACCGGACGGCACAATGACTCGCGATTGAAGACGGTTTCAAAAATTGGTCCTTTTTCCATGTCTCTGCCGTGGATGAGGCACGACAAGGCGTCAAGGCTGAAGATAATTCAAGCCATGGTTCGCACCTCAAGCCAACACACTGGGTACTTAGGGGTGTTATAGCAGTGGTGGCGCGGAAATGGCAACAATGTCGTTGAGCCGCAGAGAAAAGAGTTCGGACGTGGTGGGGTAGGTAGCATAGCAGAAGCCGCATCTCCCTTTTACTCCTTTATTTACACATCAACGAACTTGTTGTTGTACAAAACGTGATGAGATTGCAGGACGAGGCGTTGTGAGCTGACCACAGTCACATTGCATTGCTTGGGTCATGGCATGAGGAAGAAGATTCACAATTGGATTGGTGTAACGGAACATTGCTGGAGACTGTGAGGCGTGAGAAAAAGAAAGGAAACCCATGATCCTCCGTACTCCATTCATCAAGAGGGGAATCCGGGGCGATTCGACTAGACAGACATGGGGGGGCGAACTGCCCAAGATCGGATAAGGAGGACGGAGTCGTTGCGGAGATGATGGCCCTGAGTCCCCCTTTGTTGGGGCCGCTTCAGCCGCATTGCTCCACGCCACGGACGGCACGAGCTGGTTGGGACGAGATGAGGTGAAGTGAAATGAAATGGGCGGCTGAAGGGATGGCAAAGAGTTGCGGCAACTCCCAAGAGGCTGAGATGAGAAACAACAGCCAGCAGCTATGTGACTCCAAGCCCAAGCAGCAGACGCAGCCAGCCACATAAAGCACATGAAGGAGCCAAGGCCCAGACAGTCAGACGCCCTATTATACGAGCGTGCAACGCACATATCACAATCATAAGCCTTTTCGTTCGCCAGACAAGTTGCTCACCGGACGCGGCTGTCCACATCCCGCACCCTGAAAATAGGTACATAGTAAGTACGCAGCAAGTGGTGTGCTATGGCTGACCGAGAGGATTACCCTGCGCCGCAAGTTGACAAGCCCGCGAGAGACCGAGTCTGCGGCCTTCCGCGCCTGGTTCCTTGGTGGCCCCGTGGATCCCGGCCCCGAGCTTTATCGCCCCGAGCTCGGCCTGAAGTTTGAGGTGCCCCCCAATTCTGACTCGCTGCTACACTACCACTGTAAATGTGCTCAATGCGTGAAATTGAACATCGTGATGGATGGGAGGGTCAGCTCAGCAAGGAAATGCTTCCTTTGACGCGGACCTTGAGAATTGAAGCTAAGCGCCTCCTGGTGTGGCCGATTTGCGCAAAAGGAGGCAGCCGAGATTTGGCAGAGTTGATCGGACTTTGCGGAAAGGATGTTGGGTGTGGAAGGCGCAAAAGCAACGCCGCCGTATGTGTGATACTTACTGTACAGTTACATACGCAAGCTAAGCTGGACGGATGGATGCAAGCGGTGCGTGTATGCAAGGCGCGAGTTCTAGGCGATTCGAGACGGTGATACCACCCAGTAAGACACTGCTCCTGGAGGGAGCATCTCGCTCCAGGAATCGGAATCGCCTTCGGGGCAACAAGGACCAGGCGCCCACGACCACCAGAGAGTTGGGGTGGCGACATTGTCCCTTGATTCTACTGTGCGCTACACCGTCTTCTGGACCTCTCGCCCTGCGTTTCCTTCTGACTCGATGGCTCAAAGACCAAGACGCCGATTCTGGAGCATACCAGTCGAGCATGTAAGCAGAGTTGTTGGCATCGAGATTGGGAAAACCCTTTTCGCATTGGGAGTCTTGCATAGCGCTATCGACTATTCCGCCTTGGCCGGAAGCAGATGTGAATATTTGGCTTTTGCTAGAGCCAGGGACGGCCAGATGAGCAGCCTTTTTTCTGTCAGTTTCCGGCCCTGCTCTTTGGCCGCGTGACCGTGCCGTCCTTTTGTTCAGCGCCTATCTGCGCAGTAGTGCCTCAACTTTTTGTTGCGGTTGCAAGGGATAGAGGGAGTGGCTTGTATCCCTGCGGGTCTAGGTTAGTAACAGTGGGAAGAACCTCAAGGTTCAGAACCTCCTCGGGGCTTCAGCTTTGATTGCGAGTGCAGCGACAGTGCAGCCTCGCCATGTCCGAGACGGTTTCGTTTCTGAGGTGCGTGTGGCTACCTCTAGACATGGGGGAGGGGGTTAACAGGTCCCCGCCGGCTTGACGAGACGAGCTGGACATGGGTACGAGCGAGCGAAGTGGTGAGGCGGCTGACGATCTTGGAACTTTGGGTGCATTGGACGTTGCTGCTTGTCACGAGGTGCAGCAAAAAAAAAAAAGATGCAGCCCATGTCAGACCTGAGATTTGGCGTTGAGACTCTGAGTCGAGCATCTCAGTCATCGTGAAACTTATCAGAGGCCATCCATTCTTGCACTTTCAAGATCTGGTTCGCCGCTGCCGATATTACCTAGACAGCGCCGTTGAGTGGGCGTCCAAGAGACCACCACCACCATCTCAGCCACGACTCATCCATCGCACGAGGTGTCGATGCGGCTGCGGCTGCGGCTACCGCGGTCAAGGCATGCGATGGCATGGCATCCATTTTTATGGCCTCGCATCGTCTTGGGCAGGGCAGCATTGCAGCATTGCAGCACCAGCAAGTCTTGGTCTTGAGCCATGGACGGCCCAGACAAAGGTGCATCGATGCGTTGGCCACTTCGTGTCCTGGTGGATGGCGATGCGATGTGGGCTCCACACGGATGGTGTTTTGTCTTGCTGCGAATGGACCTGTGCTGTCTCTTGCGTAGGTCCTTGACTCATAGCAAGGGGGCCTCGAGGGACCGAGTGATGAGTGTGGGTGACAACAAAGACAAAGAAAGAGCCCAAAGCTGTCGGTCAGACATCCATTGGAGTGCCAGCGAACTGGGCACCGGACAACAGGCACATCAAACAGACGCCAGCCAGAGCCAGACCGACTCTCTCACAAGCTCGACTGTGACAAGAATGAACCGGTGGTCTCTTCGCTGGCCTGGTGTCGAACTTATGCATCCTCCCTGCTCTGACAGGGAACACCAGGAGACCTGACGAGGGCAGCCCCCAAAGCCCAGCGCCAAACCACACCACAACGCACCACCACCGTCCGACCGACACAGCGGCACCATGACCTGCACCGTCGTCGAGTGTAGCTAGTCATTGCTGGTAACCCTCTTTGTGGCCGAAACGTGGGTGAACCCTGACTTCGTCGCCCGCCCTGAATATCGCTCCCCGTCCGGGACGCTATTTTCACGTCCCGACAAAACCATCAAAGTGAACCTCCACCAATCCAACACAACAATGTCCCTTAGGTGGTGCTGAGGTGCTCCTACACCGTCCCGCGCATGGAACATGCCGGCCTTCACCTTGCAATGGACGGAGCACTAGGTAGGAAGAGATTAGATAGACCAGAGCCAGGTCCCAGTACCACCACGCTGGGATGCGCTACCTGCGGCGCTGTCCAATTGGCGACACCGAACCCTATCGATTGCCCGTCGCCTTGTTGAATCGGAGCCTGTGCACTGGTCGTCGAGTCTTGGAGAAGTTCTAGCAGTGCGATGACATATCCACCCGTGAAGGCCTCGACGAAGTCGCATTATCTGGCGATGAGGAAAATGGCACGACAGTCTGTGTCAACCTGGGATACTTTGCTGCCCTCCCCATTTGCCATCATACCTCGCACGCACGCCCTGAGCGGTGCCCACCCCTGCTGCTCTCATCGGAAGATTACAGCGATAGCGGTGTTTTCCCGTCGTGGCGAAGCGCAACCGTTCCGTGGGGAAGGAGGGCCGCTGACGATGGTGTTTACATGCGCAGGCTGTAGGCGGAGGAGGCGACCACGATGATGATTATGAGAGCAAAGCAGATTTGGTGGTGGCGGAGGACGGCATGAGCGGGATGCCAGTGCTGCTGAAGGAGTGTGTCGGTGTCGGAGCCGAAGCCAGAGTTGCCGCATCGCGGGCGCTGAATTGACGTAGTAAAGAGGCAGTGCCTCCGGGCCTCACTCCAACAAGAGTCAAGAGCCCGACCCTTCAGTCAGCATTCTCCTCGGATTCGAGGGTGAAGTGACCTCACACTCAACCAACTGACTGTTCTGCTGGCCAGCGAGAGTTGCAGAACGACTCGTAGCGGCCGAAGCAGACCAGCTGGGGCGGCTCATTAGTCGCCAGCGACTCCGCCGTCCACTGTATCTGCACGCTTCTGGCCCGCTTCTAGATCAGCGGCGGCGGCGGATGGATCTTTCAGTGGCCCCTCGAACTGAGCTAGCGCGACCCTGGTGATCCCTAGAGAGCCCTGGAAAAGTCTTCCCAGTGGCACCTCGAGGACGGTTCAATGGGAGAGGTCCCGAGTGACTGTGATGCCCCTGGAGGAAAAGGCGGGCCAGGCCAATCCCTGGGTCTGTTTCGGTTGATGTTCCTGGGACTTGACCCTCCTTTGGCAGCTTAGAGGTTCCCTACCCTGTCGTTCAAGATGTGTGTGTTGGTGTTGAGATTCCTTTCATCCTGAAGCAAGCAATCATGCAAGTAGAATGTCGAGGATGCTCTTCACCTCCAATCGTTCTCAATATGCGTGTGCGTGATGTGGCTTTTTTGCCGCAGACCTCAGACGTGCCAGAGTTTTCCCGTGTCATGCACAGTCCGTTCCTTCCTTTTACGACTCTCTCAGTCCCTCCTACCTCCATGGATCGATCCCACCTTCATCATCCCGCGGACCCATCCATCGCTGAATGGCATCCACTGCCTGTGGGGTCAGACTGTACATTGCCATCCGCCTCCATCGCCATCGTCATGACCACGCTGACGCTCGACGTTGTGTCTACCATTCGATGCTTGCTTGGGTGATGAAAGGTAAACGAGAATTGTTACGAGACTGAAAGATAGGGTCAGCTATCCCTATGTCCTCGTGGTCCACCCTGGACTGACTCAAGTAGCGCCTGACCTTTGATTTCCTCTCATCTAACAGAGACGGGAGACCGAGACGATAGCAGCAAGATGGCTCAGATCCAAATATCGGGAGGGTCACGCTGTCGCTGCAGTGTTAGATTGCGCTACAACCCTCGTCGGCCTCGCCCACGCACCCGACGCTTGCGCACCTGCACCTGCACCAGCCAGCACCAGCCAGCACCAGCACCAGGGCTCCAGCTGGGTCCCGTCCTCCGGTGGCGGTGGCTACCGACTTTTTTCTCCCAGTGAGAGGAACCTCGACCGCTCCAGCTCATATACCATCCTCGGCTCGGCTGGCGCTGGCGGTCCTGCCCTGCCCTGGACACTGTCGGTGCAGGTGGTGGCTAGCAGGTATAGCACAGTATGAGCCCGTCCACTATTGCTTCATGGCCATGGGCCAGTGACAGGCCTTTGGCGTGGATTCAGGAGGCGGTTGGCGGAGACTTCCACTGCTGTTCCCAGGTTGTTAGTGCCAGTCGATGCAACGCCTTTAACCTCACCACACCTCCCAGGTACACTGTACGGAGTACGCGCACCCCATACCCGCCCAGAAACAGCTAAACACACCATCAAAACACGGCCACCCCCCCCCCTAGAATTGGTCCAGGACTGCCCGCACTGGCGCGAACCCTGCAAACATGAGCGTCAGGGTCGAGAAAGTACATGTGGATACCACGCGCCGGCTGGAATGGCTAGGGGGTCCAAGAAAACACAAGAATATGACAGTGACGGACATGGCCAGACCATTCCGTTTATTTTTGCCTCCTCCGGGGATCGCTTGCCCCTGCCCTGTCACCCTCAGGTCACTGGCCCACCACCACACCTTACCCATCGGGCTGTCATGCCATGCCATGGCTCTCCGCCGTCGGCCTCCCTATTTTTTCTGGCTTGGTGGAAAAGACCTTTCTTGACTCGAATCATGGATGGTTCTGCCCATGAGTCTGTCTCAAGATCAAGCTCGAAGGTGGAGGAGTCTAAATCCCAACCCAAGTGGCACCCTGCGTTGTATCCATCCACATCCCCATCCCCATCCCCATCCATTTCCATTTCCATATCAATATCCCCGTCTGCACCCCTTTCCGTCCCTTCTTTCTTCTTTCTCCCTTCCTTTTCTTCCTGCTTTCCTATTTCTGTCTTCCTATTCTGGAATTCTTTCTCCTCCTAGCTCTTGCTGCTTGTTCTGAACATTCTTCGCTCTTTCCGGAAACTATAGACCAGTACAATAAACCGACGCCTTCTGCTTTTTACAAGGCCACCTTGGATCGATAGAGTACCTAGACAAAACAAGAAAGACGACACCACAACCGAAACGAACTGCGAGGCGACACACCAACAAGACGTTCTCAAAGAAGAGGGCACAATCAGCCTCCGTTACACAACGCAATACCAAGCATGGCCTCCTGCAGGCAAACAAACACCCCGTCCGACCCGGGCCTCGACGACGAGCCAACGAGTTCTTCTCGACATCCCGACTCCTAGAGCACTCAAGGCGGGCAATTCGACATATAGAGCCATCCTACAACGATTCATATACCCCAGACCATTGATTCACCCACCTATTCGGGCACTTGCACCCTCCCATGTAAGTCAGCCGCACGATCTCGACAGCGTCCCCCTTCCACAACGTGTCGAAGGGACCAATCCGTCGATTACCTTGTCCTCGGAACACAACGCCTGGTCGGCTCGACAGCCATTAGCCGCCTGCATCTGCGGTTGGCCGTTTGGCTCGTGACTGTTCGGGCACGCACCTCGCGTTCAATTTGCGTCCTCATTGTTTCGGCCCCTTTACAGTGCTGACCAGCTGTCGCTTCTAGTATTTCCCGAGTCCACAAGAAGCGATAATCGTTGAAAAAAGGTCGCTCTTGACCATTCCAATTTCAAAACTCTTTCTTAGCGATAACAAAGAATCACTGCCGAAACGAATTGTTGTTATCGGGCATTAGAAGGATCCTTGAGCAAGCCGGAAAGAAAAACATCACCAACCATGACGGCGGATCAGGGGTATGGACGCCAATTTGGGCGGACGAGGGAGAATCTTTCAACCTCGGCTCCCGGACCCAATGGCGAAGGCGATGCCAGGCCTGAGAAGGAGACAACAAGGAAGCCAGCGAAGGACGAGAAGGCCGAGGTCACGCAACCATCACAAGTCTCACCAAGGCGGTACACCGACCCTTCACATACAGCGTCCCCAGTGGCGGCGCCGCTCTCGCGGAACCCATCCGAAACCTCAACAGCATCATCAAGTCCGGTCCCCGAAGCCCGGAGGTCCCCTGCTTATCAACCCCTCGAACCCCCAGTTACCAAGACAAGCCTGAGCGAGCTTGAGGTTTCCAAAATTATCAACAACCCAAAGTTGAGACACGATATCAATTTTGACCCCGAGTTACACTTCAGACCCAATGTGGAAGGCGACAAGGGGCGAAGGAAACACGACCGCGCGAGTATTTTCTGGACAAATCTCAAGGAGCAACTGGTCGAGTTCATTGTGGATCGCCCAAGCTTTTACGAAAAGTACGGAACCGGAGACAATTGGTGTTTGCCAAAGCTTCTGAAGTCTGTCAAGGAAATTATTCAAACTTTGGTGCCGCAGCGGGACCGTCAGTTTCTGGATGAGGGCCTTAACGTGGATCTCTTGATGCAACAATTCCACCGAGGCATCGCTGATCTTGAGAAGCTCGCCTCGTGGCTCTCACAGGTGCTCAAGTCACATTGTGCGCCCATGCGGGACGACTGGGTCGACTCGATGCACAAGCAACTCAGCAACGGAAACCGCAACAATGACGTGGATGAGCTTGTCAATGGCATGCGAAGTCTCCTCAGTGTTCTTGAGGCGATGAAGCTGGACGTTGCGAACCACCAGATCCGCTGCCTTCGACCAGCCCTGATCGAAGAGACGACAGCCTTTGAGCAGAAGTTCCTGATGAAGAAGCTCCGAAACCGCAAGATGGACATTGGCGATGCGAAGCCCTGGTACCAGGAGGCAGCTCAGACGTACCCAGCTGGAGCTGGAACCATGTCGTCTCATTTCGGCGATATGGGTGTCTTCTTTGAAGGACTCTCTCGATCAATGCTTCCCTCTGCCGGCGAGAAGCCCTTGCCGGGAACTTTCTTCTTCGACGAGGATCGACTAGGCCGGGTTCGGTCCGACATTCTCGACGCTATCAACCTCGACGTATGCATGCGCATGTTTGATGACCTTGATCGGGTTGCGCGATGCAATCTGGCTCCCGCCTTTGCCAGCCTTGGGTCAGATGACGACCTGCCCATGTCTTTGAGCAAGGACAATAACGAGTTCAACTTCAACACTCCCCCCTCGCTCTCGCGACCCGCAAGCGTTGCTCTTAGCTCGGCTGGTTCGGCTGCATCATCACCACGATCTTCCCTGGTCCTCCCTTCGTACCTTGCATTTGATGCCAACGAGAGCAAGACCAAGGCTCGAAATGTCCGCGAATCGCTGGTCGCTCTCCTCCAGCAGGCGCCTCATGATGCACACTACCATGAGAAGTGGCGAACCATGGCCCCGTCGCTGGCCCTCCAGATCTTCCGATTCACCAAGGCACCCATGGAGATGCTCCCTTCGTTCGAGGACAAGCTGACAGAGAACGTTTGCAACATGTCTTCTCCCATGTATCAAGAGATGGAAGAGGCTTACCGCGGCCGACTCTTGACTGAGCTGGCTACTCGGGTCCGCTACTTCAAGGCACTCTCAGGCGTGTGCCTGTTCTCGATTGCTACGGGCAACCGGGTACCAGTGAGCAGCCGCAGCCTGGACGCTGGACGTGACCGAGAACTGGATGCAGCCATTCGCATGGGTCAGCAGGAGGGCGGCATCGAGGATATCGCCACGCGTATTGCACATGTCGGCGTGGTTCACTGGAGAATCTGGGCCCGGATGGCATACATTGATGAAGACGACATGTCGATGGACTAATCTCGTTCACGTCGACATTCCTCGCTATATCACGCTTATCACCTTTTTAATGGCGACATTTCGCACTCTGCACAATACCCCTTTTTTCTCGTCTCTCACTGGGTCCCAAGCCACACCCAGCCCGGCTGGACCGAATCACAACCTCATGGCTGTTGTCCCCTGCGAACCTACCTAAGCCAGGTGCGGGGGAGGGGTAATGGTGTATTCAAACAAAGGGCGGGATTATGTTAGATTTTGTTTTTGCTTTTCAACGGTGGCTAGGGTCTTTACACTTTGCCAGGCACTTTGTTTTGCCCCTTTTTCCTCGGCGTTCAGGACGGATGGTTGGTAAGGCGGACGGATAAGGGGGACGGCAGGAGAATGGACCCCCCTGATACACGGCGCCTGGGCGGTCTTTGCATTGGAATTCGTCTCGTTATGATGCTGTGCTGGCCCGGCGAGCGGAGGAGGAAGATTGCATTGCATTCTATACATGCACGGCAGAAAGCCGCCCACGCACTGGGGATCAGAATCAGCCTTTTTTACGCAAGCACTTGTACCACTCTCACTCGCATTTAGATCAGACTCGTTTACACAAGCTCGTTTACTTGATATCCCTTCTGTACATATACGAGGCGCCGCTTCTGGCATTAGACTAGACAAGGGTTTGAACTTGAATTAAAGCATACATACAGCTTTGTTAATATCGACACGGTTCATATTGGACAGTCAGTGATAGTAGTAGTCTTTGTATAGATGTAGAAGATGTGTCTTGGGAGCTCTCATAGACAAGATTGCTTGAGAACTATGTGATTCTCCAGGTTTCCATGTTGGCGAACTTGTTGAGAAGATGGGGACAGGCAACGTACAGTTTAAGGGCCTCAGTTGCATCACCAAGTGACATGTTCCTCCTGTTGAGTGCCCAAAAAATGATTGTTCGGGAGCCACGTGAAGAGTCAAGTGATGAATGTTTCCCACCACAAAAGCCCCACGCCAAAGAGTAATTCCGCTGGTATACGTCACCAAATCGAAGGGTTCCCCGATGAAACAACATGCTCTGTTTTTTTTTTTTGAAGTGTGCAGGAGTATTATGTTGTGGGAGAGACGTATGCGGACCGAAAGGTAGTGTTGGCTTGCGCATTTGCAGGACGACGCAGTATTTTGCAGGACTCTGAGGGTGTGCCTTATCTTTAGAAGAGTCTGCTTCATCTTTAGAAGGGTCTGCGAAAGGATGATCTTCAAGGTGGAATAAGAAACGTTGTCAGGGAGAAGAACTGGGAAAGCACTCTACTAACTCAATTGGCTTTTTGTAGGAAGGGGACGAGTAAGGTACAAAGGAACAAAAGGCTTTGTATCGGTTTAAATTCTAGAAGGAAAAATGAGTTACTGGGCAAGGCTGGGGATTTTGACTTTTCCTTACCCCGGATTTCTTTCAACGGTCTCTGAACGGGAAATCATGATGTCAATAGATATCAAACTTTTCCCCTTGTTTTTATTTTATTCTTTTTCCTGGCGAAATTTATCCCGTGTTCTTTCGTGACAACGACAAAGTCCATAGTGAGCAAGAGTCAACCAGCCACGGTAGTCTCTGATTGGACGTCTGGCAAGTTGCCAACTCATACGCTATTCTAGACAATCTCAACACAACTTTACTCGGCAGAAACTCGTCATGATTCCCCTGATTAACACCCCCCCATCATCATCAAGGGAAAATAATTTGCTCTCTTCAAGTTATGTACACTTTCTTGCATAACATTTGCCAAACACACTCACTTTGGTACTCACATCAAACTATAACACCACTTTGGGTTAGCGTCTCATCAACTCAACTCATTGCTCTTAGTCAATAATAACAGGCATTCGAATGCATGTAAGAGTGAGCAACACCTCTTTTCGTGATGATGCATCTTCTCTGGATGTTTGCTTCAAACTTTGCAAGGACTCTGCTTTGCTTATGCAGCATCCGGGCAGTCACCATCAACAACGGACAATTATCACACGCCCCCAGCCAAAGTCACCAATACTTCCGAGTTCAAAATGACATTACAACTTAAATGTTTCCATGGTTCGTCATCTATCTCTTGGGCTGTTGACTATCTCCGGTTCAAACCCGGAAAAAAGAAACACCAAACCTCCTTCTCCCATCATCCTAGAAGAAGCTCACATTGAGTCTTCCTGTCTAGGTTTTTTGGTCATTGATTCATCCCCCGTATAATAACTCCCAGTATAATCTGCATGTTAACCACCCCCCATCGAGCTTCAGCATTTACTCCTAGCCCATGCCATATCTCCAAGACAACAAATCCGACTCCTCATCCTTGAGGATAATGTTACAAGAAACATAACGATAGAAATTAGAACCCGATGACGGCCGCTAACGATAACGACTTCCATGGCGCACACACAAGACAAGACAATGTTGTACAATGAGGGCCATCGCCTGGCTCGACGGCGTCCTCAGGGACTGAGCCCCTCTGATCGACTATGGACTCATGGTGGGCTCAGCGAGTTCTTGTCAGACCCCGGGGTACGCTTCAGCTTTGCGAGCTCTTCTTCGAGTTGGCGGTATCTCGCACGCTCCTCCTACACACATTGTTAGTCAACCATGGCAAACAGCATCATGCAACGAGGATAGCACATACCTTCATGTTCTCCTGGAACTTCTTCCTTTCTTCCCTCATTGTGGCTCGGAACTGCTCACTCAACATAGACGCTCCTCGGCCAGTTCCACCCGTAGGTGGTATCGCCTTCAGACGTTCACCATCCAGCTCCTCCTGGAGCTTGCTGATCTGTTCGTTTGCCTTTTCCACCTCGGACTCGAGTCGCCCACGCAGCTTCGTCAACTCAATTTCAAGGCCAGACTTTGTCGACAGGACGTCTTCAAGCTTGTTCTCGAGCACAATCTTCTCGCGCTCGGCACTCAGTGTCTCCTTTGTGACTTCCTCCAGCTCCTGCACAGTTCCAGAGAGCTCGTTCTTGAGTCTTGTGAGTTGGTTCTGGAGCTTCATCACCTCTCCACTAGTCTTGATGGCGGCAACGTCTGCGGCTCGCTCCGCGCGTGATCCGTAGGCGCCATCCAGCTCAGCCTGAGCAATGGTGAGTTCCGTCTTCATCTCCACAAGGTTCATGTTAAGAAGTTCGAGTTCGTCCTCCTTGACCTTGAGCGCCTTCTTCTTTGCTGCAATATCCTCCTTCTGTGTGGCCACTTGTTGCTTCAGGGACCTGGCAGACTCTTCCGCATTGTTCTTCGCCCTTGTCGTTTCGTCGAGCTGTGCGTTGAGGGCGTCGATTACAGAATCCACGCCAGTCAACTGGTTGCTGGTAGCCTTGCTTGAAGACTCGGCAACAAGCAGGTTTGCCTCGAGCTGCTTCAACTCAGCCTCAAGAGCCGTAATCTTCTGGTTACGCTCCTCGATCTGAGCCTGGGCAGCTCCGGCGGCTCCAGCAGCTCCAGCCAAGTCAGCCTGGAGAAGCTCCATATCAGACTCAAGATGGGCGACCCTGGCATTCCTCTCCTCGAGCTTAGCCTCTGCAGCACTGGCCTTCTGTAGCTCAGCTTCAAGTGCAGCAATCTTAGCATCACGCTCCTCGGTCTGGCCTCGGAGAGCGTTGGTTTGCTGGGTTTCGGCCTCGAGGACAGCAATCTTGGCGTTGTGCTGCTCAACCTCCTCTTGAAGAGCGTTGAGGTGTTCAACCTCGGCTTCCAAAATGCTGATCTTCGCGTTGCGCTCGTCGAGCTGATCTCGAAGGGCATTAGCCTTCTGAATCTCGGCTTCCAGAGTAGCAATTTTGGCGTTGCGCTCCTCGACTTCGTCTCGCAGAGCGTTGGCTTGTTGGATCTCAGCCTCGAGGGCGGCAATCTTCTGGTTGCGCTCCTCGATCTGGGCGTTGGCAGTCTCGAGGTATTCGAGTTCCGATTCAAGAGCAGCAATCTTGCTTTCGCGATCCTCGATCTGGGATTGAGCAGCGCCTGCAGCCGCCGCGGCGCCAGCAAGATCGGCCTGAAGTCGCTTCAGATCTTCCTCAAGATCTGCAATCTTCTCGTCACGCTCTCCAACCTGAGCGTGTGCTGCACCAGCTGCGCCAGCCGCACCAGCCAAGTCAGTCTGGAGCCGCTTCACATCGGCCTCAAGAGCTGCAACCTTCTTGCTGCTCTCCTCATCCTCGGGCCCGCGGCCGATGTTGTTGGTGGAGGTCGAGCGAGCGTGCTCGAGTTCCTCCAGTGTTTCAGAGAGCATCGTCTGAGCGGTTATCACGTCTCTCTCGGCGCGGGCGAGTAGAACCTGGGTCTCTTCCAGCTCTTCCTGTCTCCTCTGAATCTCTTCGTCCTTCTCGGCGTCAGACTTGTTGTTGAGCTCACGCTGCTGCTTGATCTGTCGCTTGAGCACCGACTTCTGATTCTTGAGCGTGGTGGCCTGGGAATAGAGCCATTCAACACGGTTGGAGAAGCCAGAAATGGTAAAGGGCTCATCCACATCGAACTCGTCGTCGGAAATCTCTTCGTCTTGATAACCCTTGTCCATGCGAGCTCTCCGGCGTTCCTCCTTTTCCTTCTTAATCTTGGCAAAACCGGATTGCATCATCCCCCATAGACCCATCAAAATCCTTTCCACCTGGTCATTGTCCTGGCCACCTGGCATGCTAGCCGAAGCTGCCCGCACAGCTCGGTCCAGCTCTGAGTCGGCAGCTCGCAGGGCATCCTCGAGGTAAGCAAACTGTGCGTCGGTATCGCCCTTGGCTGATTGAGGCGCCATGGGGTAGTCTGGATCCACGGTAAGGAGAAGTTCTCGGACTTGTCTGTTCAACGCCTCAATCCGTTCGTCAATCTTGTCGTCCACCTTACCATGCTCATCCGTCGAGTCTTGCTCTGCTTCAATAGCAACAAGACCCATCTCTAGGTAATCCATCTGGTTCCTGAGCATCTCTCCAGGCTCCATTCCTGGAACTCCAAATGGCGGCTCCAGATATTCGTTGTTCTTGGAGGGGTTGAAGCGGACAATGGCGTCCCGCAATGAGCCATTGAGGTTCTCCAACCGTGTCTCCATATCAGATATCGAGCTGACCAAGGTATCGGTTTGGCTCCTTAGTTGCGTGTTCTCATCCCGCATCTTCTCCATCTCTTCCTTGAGCTGGTTCTGCTCCCTGATTGGCGACTTGAGGGGGATCTCGATAGCATTCTGTCGAGGCTGTCCCCTTGAAAACTCGTCCATTTGACCAAAACCATAGTTGTCGTTAAAATAATTGTCGTCCGCGGGATGGTCCATACTGTTTCGGGTATAGGTATATAGGCTCTCTGGGCTTCCAGGCATGCCGTTCACGGGTTGGTTCGGTGGTGTTTGACCCTTCTTCTTGGAGACCTTGTGTGTCAACTGGAGAATACCGGCCGTGTGTTCCAGGAGACGCCGTTGAGGCTCCATCAGTCGTTTCTCGAGATTGAACAGCTCGGCGGCCAGTTCTTCACATTTCCGCTCGCTCGCCTGTCGTTCGGCCTCGGCCTCCTTAGCACGAGCATGGTCGCCACCACTATTCCGGCCCAGCAAGCTCCTCCGCCTCCCTTCTATTTTCCCAGGGGAGTATAGCCTCGCCATGGAGATGGCAGCGTCGCGGTATTTCGATTGGATGGTCAAGTTCTGTCTCGTCGACTCAACTCGCTGGGTCAGGGATTGACATTGCTTCTTCAGGTCGTCCACCTCCTCCTGCGACAGGATCTCGAATTTCTTGCTGTCGGAGAGGGCCGTCTCGGTGAGGAGATGTACTTGGATCGGGTCTTTGAGGTCGACTAGAACGGAGCTTTGGGGACGATCTGGGTTCATCTGCAGGGAGTGAATGTGTAAGTGGTCAAGTCGAGAACTGGGGTGGGTTCCACGTGTCGATTCACATACTGGATTATAACGAGGGTGCTCCTTCTCAAAACCAATGATGATGTCTTTACGATATCCTTCCACAAGAGTCTTGCCGCTGGGGCTCGGGGCCGGAGGCGACAGCCTGCTGGAAGGGCCGTACCCGTAAGGGCTCCCCGGTGGCGCGTACGCATTCATGGTTGCAAGGCTTCAATGTCGCGTCGTCTCGGTCAGCAAAACATGAGGGAGGAAGCAAGGCGGTTTATAGAGTTAGGCGATGGTAACAACGGCCATAGGGATTAAGTGGCTGGGTCGAAATAAAAGAGTTCGGTCTCTCGTCAGTGGTTGACCGGCCGCCGGGCCTCGCTTGGACTTGGACTTGGACGGGGGGGTGATGAGGTCGGATGGATGTAACAAAGGGGCGTTTGCGCTGAGACGCCTCTTGGGCTGGACAACCGCAAGAAACTCTAGAATGATACTTTCAGAGTCACTCGATAGATCTCGCGCCAGCGTTCGCAGAAAAGACGCAGGAACAATGCAGATACTGGGGGAGAGAAAAGGAGAGGTCGGGGGTCTGTCCAGCCCAAGAAAAGGAGGCCCATCGCCGTCCTTTTGGCTAGTGGACCCGGGGACCCTCCAGAAGGGACCTGGAAGCTGAATTGCAGCGCTTGGAGCTTCTGACGAGCCGCAGCTAGATACGTACCTCGACCAGCAGGGCGGCTGGGAAGGTGACGGGGGGGGCGCACCCGCGTTCTTGAGCATGGGGCATTGCCGCATTGGATACAGGCATGCGGGTCCTCATTTACGTTCTAATCTATATTCGGAAACAGGTATAATGATGAGGTGCACGTCTCTCAGCGTTTAATGGACCGTGATGACATCCAACACAGACGTACGGACCACGAGTTTTCCATGCGTGAATCCCATCTCGTGGCTGAGTTGTTCTCTAGTTTCATCCTGCGCGAATGCCCTCACATCCAGCTCACAGATAATTTTTTATTTTTAGACGTCACCGCTTCTTGATCGACAACCAGCACCATCATGGCTGTGTGTGTCGCCAATCTTTGCTATGTGCATGTATGCTGACAGGTTATTTGGCGGTGGCTGACGACGCCATGGCTATTCCCCCCCCATATGACAGCCTCTTCCTATGGACTCGATTGCAGGGAACGGGAGTCCGTCGGGCCTAGATCCAGATCTGTGGACGGCTGAACACCATCTGCGAGCTCCAGTGACGGGCTCCTAGAGACTTGAGATGTCATACGCACGTTGGGCTGAGACATTGCACAACAGGCACGCGCTTGGACATGCATGCCCGCACCATACCGCACGTCCCGCGATTTCACGGAGCATTAGACGGCATCTTTAGATGGTTGCCAGGACAAATCATGTTGCATCTCATTTTGGTATCAATGTCAACGTTGGGGATCCTACAGCACCTCTCGGACCTGATCCATAATCTGCTGCCCCATCGTCCTCCTCCGCTCCGCCTGACCCTCCGCCGCACCTTGGGCACCAGTTGCGACGGCCGATGTCGTCGTCTCGCCCTCGAGCCGACGTCGCAGACCTTCAAACTCGGCACTCCGCCTCTGCGTGCTCAGCCCCACCACCCAGCCCGGCACCCGCCAACGCACGAGGGCAGCCGGAAGGAGTCCCTCCCGCCACGAGTACCCCAAGACCCAGCCAATGACAGCCCCCAAGAGTGATCCCGGCCATTGCAATAGCGCGAGGTGCAAGGTAATAGCATACTTGTATGACTTGTCCGAGAATGTAAGGCCGACGAAGGGCTCGTCAGTTGGTGGCGCCTCGGACGTAGCAACACGGTATTTGTACATGTGCGGGACCATAGCATGATATTGGGCCAGGATGGCAAAGATGATGGGAGTCGGACCAGCCGGCATGTAGTTGAACCACCCCGCGGTGAGAGGTCGCAAGACAATTGAGACGAGGGGCGGGAGCAATGCGGTGAGGAGGAACGTGACTATCAAGAAGGACTGGGTCACAAGAATGTTAGCTGTCATCTCGGAGTGGGAAAAAGAATACGAGGAGGCGAAACTCACGGCAAACTTGCGAGAACCCCACATGCGCTCGACGATACGCAAATTATACAGAGACATGGCGGCGAATAGTACCTCGGTTGAGTTGGTGTAGCACAGCTGATAGGCCAGTAGCCTCCAGAGCTGGCGGTAGCGCCATATGTGTGTGTCGATGATGATGTAGAAGTAGTGCTTGACGTCGAGGACGCTGGCGAGGATGGAACCAGCGATGAGGCAGAGCACCCCAAGCCGGGTCACGGGAGCGTTGGTGAAGGACATTGCTGGCGAGCAGTGCTACTGGTGTTTCGTATGGTTAAGGGTTCATGCTGTCGCGAGAGGTTGGGTAGTCGGGGAGGTCCCGGAGGAAGCGCAATGTTGTGTTCTCCAGGCCAAAAGTTGAAAGCTAGCTTTCGCGAATTCAAGTAAATGCAGCTACGTGTGAAGCTAGGTGGGTGTGCGAAAGGTGGCATCTATCGATCACGTGCAGCTTGTCCGGGTAATTGTGGGTCTGACGCCGAAGCCCCGCCATCATGCCGGTTGACAGCTCCGCCTGCCCCGGGTTTGAGAGCCGGAGGCGGGCTTGAGTTGGGATGGAATGCTCATTATGTCTTTGATGGCGGTAGTGTCGATGAAGGGGTCAGGAGTTGGGGGACATCATCTCAAGCGCTAGTATAGCTGGAAAACGTTCATGAACCCTAGTTATCCAGCCCGTTCGTCCAATGTGGCTTTGCAATATGACATGTCCCAAAAAGGCAAGTTTGATGG
>NKCJ01000393.1:0-38283 GCA_003947015.1 Fusarium sp. AF-6
GGGTAGTTGTTGTTGACCAGGGAATTTTTTGGTGGCAGCCTACGCTAGGTGGGCTAAGCTACCAGCAGAAGAGCGTGGGCAGGGCAGGGGGAAAGAATTGACGGATCCCCTGCAGTGATCAAGTGAGGCTTGAAGCTTAAAGGACGATGAAGAGAGGGACCGAGAGTGGCAGAGGCAGAGCAGAGCAGAGACCAACAGCTTTCCTTTCCTCAAAGAGGTCGGAATCTTGCATGCGGAGCGACGACAAGGATAGGGACCAAATTGTGCAGAATGCAATGCGTACCGACGCCACGGCAAAGGCGCTTTCCGGTCTCAGTTGCCACATGAGTAAACTTGATGACCAAATATCGGTCAAGAGACCATTATCAGAGACATATCCAGTAAGATCGAGATCTCATTCCTTCGACTCAAGACACAGGGAGAAAAGAATGGCGTTTGCTTTGTTGTCTCGTCTCGTCTCGTCTCGCCTCGTTCTGGGCTTTCCAACGGCCGGCTTGCAGCCGAAGAAGGCGTTGCAACGGTGAAGACGAGGCGCCGTTAGCGTCGGCATGTCTGTCTC
This sequence comes from Fusarium sp. AF-6, assembly GCA_003947015.1. Lineage (NCBI taxonomy): Eukaryota > Fungi > Ascomycota > Sordariomycetes > Hypocreales > Nectriaceae > Fusarium > Fusarium sp. AF-6. The sequence continues at coordinate 560 of NKCJ01000393.1, forward strand.
TGACCCGGACGGAGGAGCTGCCCCGGTTTGTCTATACGAGGGGGGGAAAGATGCACAGACTTCCAATAAATCATGTTCAGATAGCTTTACTGGAGAATCCGCACTGCACACGCGGCAGACAGAGCGGTCTGTCTGTATGTCTGTATCTGACTGACTGCCCCAGCCGTGCTTCCGCTCATCGGTGCCGAGGCTGAGCTGAACTGAACTGAACTGGGGAGTGTGCAGCAGCAGCCAGAAGACTGACCAGGGGGGTGATGCCATGCGCATGCACTGCGATGCCCTGCCATGCGACGCTATGCCATGCGATGTGATAAGAGTGATGAGGCGTACGGATTATAGGGCCTCATCACTTCTCTCTTCTTTCATCTAATCTTGAATTATCGTTAGCAGCAGCAGAATGACTCTCTCTTTTCTCCGCACGAGTCAATCAATGTCCTATAACCATGCTGCCCAGATCTCTTCGGTTGGATAACACGCGCTCCGAGAGGACACATGAGCAAGACAGAGCTGAACATGCGAGTTGAACGTATGTCGCAATTGTGAATGTCATTGTCTTCAAGGATGATGCTGTTGTTGTTGGCCTTGCGTCTACCTTGCTTTGCCTGCAACCGTTGTGTTGAATGCGGGGATTCTCCATTTATCCATCCATGGATCCTTGAATGTCAACAACCAACTCGAGATGCATGTCGCGGGTGGTGACAGCAGAGAGTTGCAATCGAAGCCCTCCAGATGGCCTATTCGGCAAAAGATCCGGGCTCACTGCACAGTCCAGTCCAAGCTCAAACACCTCAACAGCATGTCAATTGGCCAAGCCTGTGTCACCCGCGTGCGTATGTGAGGCCATTCCCACCACATCTTGGACTGTGACCCCCAATCTCTTCGGGGACAATCATCTCGTGATGCCTTCTCTCCTCCTCCTCTTTCCTCTTTCCTGTCGATCAGTCACATCATCCATTCCACTCTTTTTCACCGGGATGGGGACTCACATGCACCAAAATGACAGGCCCCCTGCTTTCTCACATTTATGCAGGAACCCGACCAAGCACAACGCGCGCGCGTACCTTCGCACCATGCTATGCATTAACAGGGCAAGGGCAGGAAGCTTACTGACCTCTTGAAATCCTCAATTGCAGTCTCATCGCCCAATGTGCAATGCAGAACACAATACCCTCGCCCCCGCTGCCGCTGCAGCAGAAACGCGATTGACGCATCGATTTTCAAGCTGATACCCTCCCGCCCGTGCCGAGCATGTCTTTCTCGTCTTCCGCTTCTAGACTTCCGCAGTCCCAAGGCGTCCATATCTGGTCTTCGTATCGAGAGAATGCAACCCTATTGACATTTTTGACAGCAGGCCCGGGCTTCTCCCTGACATGGCCATCCCTCCACGGGGGGACGCAACGGTCGCCCAGTAAAGTAAAGAGAGACACGGATTCCATGCTGGCCCTCCCTCCCTCCAACCTTTCCAGGGCCCTCGTAGCTCCAACCACGTCGCATTGGAGGAACTACCTGCGCCGGTGCTCTGCCTCCCCCAGAATAAGGCCGGCGAGGCGAACCCTGACCCTGGTGACAGACCAGAGTTGGGATGAGATGCTCCGTCTTGTGTCCTCGGCCATCATTACGAACCGGGGGATGCAGTGGTGGCGATCAGATCAACATCCGGTCATCGCCAATCGGGCCTGTTGGAGACGCGATAACATCAACACCAGCAGCAAAAAAGGGAGGCCTGCGATTCAGCGTACCGGTATCCCGTATCCTTCATCCCTGAAGTGTTGCATTGCAGTTGCAGGCAGGCACACGCGACGCGATCCGAGTACTACTCGCTTTCGTCGCCGGCTATTCCCGTCATTGCTTTTTTAACCTCCTGGAGGATGACATTCATCACGCCATGAAGGACCCCCTCGTGGACCTTTTCCGCTTTGCTTTGCACCTTTGTAGCTTTTCTCTGGGCCGCAGGTGCATCGGCTTCCCAATTAATTTGCTGTTATGGCCTGACGACAAGGACCAACATTGAATCCTTCGGCTCCAGGTTCATCACGCATGGTCATTGCTTTTGGATCGCTTCCTCCATGGTCTTTTGACCGCCAGAGGATCCAGCTCGTGGTATCTTCGATTTGTCAAATTCAGTGACCAAGTTCGCGCAATTGTCACCTCTTGACCCGTACTTTGAGGGTTGATGTGATGGCTTATGTGACACCATCTCCGAGAAGGTCGAATTATGGATCACTCAATCCATGGATTCCCTTGTCTGAGTGCGGTGCAATCTTGTGGATTGTAGCCCTATGCGAACAGTATGCAGCATAACCTGTCTTCGGTCTCCAAAGGAGAATTGATGTGTATCGCGGAACTCTAGGACGTGTCAGAAAACCGCCAGCTTGGGACCTTAACCCCAAAGGATCACCGATGAGAGAGCAACCCCAGGAATAACTTACCGAGCGAGTAGTCCCAGATTTGCGGTTGTCCAACCGATTAACCCACGAGCTTCAACTAAAGCCCCTTTCCCTGAAAATCATACCAGACATATTATGACAACGGCCGGCTCCTCCGCAACATCGACCCGGATGGCCCCACTTCGCCGGCCTGACCAGTTCCGGAATGCTCACCGGCAAAGGGCCATCAGAGCACCGTAATGTCCGTAAATGCTACGCTCCATCTCAAGAGGATTGCGGCGTCGCGATCCCGCTTCCAGATACTTGGGATGATGAGATACAAGGCTCATAAACCCTCATCACTCTCGTCTCCGTCATAACTCTCTCCTAGGGTCTCCCCACGAGTCATCAGGCGACAATAATCCCGATGGTCCGGTAAAGTCCTCCCACGTCGCGTGGGACGGCAACCGCGCGTGGAAACGGCACACAGAGACAGCTGTCTCATTACCACATGGGCTTCATCTCGACGTTGGTCTTGAAGAAAAAACACCTCAAAGCCCCCACGCATTCGGAAGTCACGGTGCCTTTAGATCTCTTGACGTGACATCGCATCTGATAAGATCATCCACCAGCTTCATCGCCTTGCAAACCGATGTCGGCGTCGAGTTGTCTGAAATATTCCGACGTGGCTTGGCACCACCAGGACCGGCTTCGACGCGGGTCGTGTCGTTTTGGGAATATCCAGCATGAAAGTTGGGTCATAGCCTTCAGCGGCGTGGGTGAGACAGCGATCATGGGTCCGAGGATGTCTTCCAGAATGGGCCGCGTAGAATTATCTTCCGGCAGACGCGGTATCCGACTCATCTCACGTCGCACGTGTGCTTTATCATCATGTCTCATACTTGCACCGTAGTCATGGAATACTACTCTGCCTTAACCTTGTTGGACACAGTCAACCTTCTTGCTTTGTCCTCCCATCATTCAAATGAAGTCACGCTACTGTATGCAAGCCGACGGCTCGATAGCTTGGACGGTCGATCCCAACGAACTGCCGTCCAGGCTTGCATATGGCTCGGCAGTTTGACGTGGTTTTCGCACAACCAAGGATCACGATGCGCCTCGTGTTAGCCCACCAACTCGCGACATCCTCGACCGGCCTTGTCGTGCCGTACCATGTAATTAGCTTCTTGCGTGACCGCTCCGGACGGGATCCTCGATTGCCCCGGATGATGGGCGGCGCCGCGTCTGACCCTGCTGATCTCGGATCTGGCATGGCATAGCATGGCATGGCTGAACAAAGGTTGATCGCGCGAGCAACACACCCTCACACGGCAGAGAAAGGCTGGCTGAGCACACCACCCACATCCCGCCTTCGTGGGGGTTGGTTCGTTCGTTGGGCATCTGACAAGCCTCTTAATGAAGCCCGGAGGTGATGAGATGCCGTAAATGCAGATCTTCTCAATAGGTGGGCCTATTGTTGAACCCAATTTGCTCTTCTATAGCAGCCGACTTGCGCAATCTGTTTGTCAATGTCCAAGCCTGGCCCGCAGCCGTTTTGGCCTAGCACGCCAACCAAACCCAAGCACTGAGCACCGTAAACGGCCTCTCTTGGCGGCCGACGTAGGAGCATTCTTCTCGGTCATACTGTAGCTTGGGCACTTATTGGGCCATTTGGGTTCAACGGCGCCGGCACCACGGATGATACCATCCCCATATCTTGAACTTGCAACATGCCGGATTACTGGTCCTTTCGGCAACAACAAGTGACAAGGTGGTGAAGCCATAACCGAGAAGTGCCGTAGTAGTCGTATCTCGCATCTGATTCTCTTTGCTTGCATCTGGCACGGCCCCCTTCTTGTCCCGTGCCCATCTAGGTGCATCGGGTCCGAGCAGTCTCATCGGTTTGCTTGTTGTCTCGACTCACTCACACACCAGGCGGCCGCACTCTGGTTGATAGTTGCGAGCACCGAGGCTTACGAGCACGAGAAACGGCAGCCACTGTTGCCAGAAACGTTTTGAGGCCGCGGGAATCAACGCCACATTGCTTGCCCCGGGGTGTGTGTGCTCACTTGCTTCCATGCTTGCCCATGACATGACGAGCACTTGGCTGAAGATCCCCAATGGAGACCCCAAAAAAAAGAAAACCCGGAGGAGCGAACTGTCGACAATCAAGCGCCACGCGCGGCGCCTCGGAGTTTCAGGTACCATCACCAACTTCATCCAATGGGGGCAGTTCCCGTTCTTTAGACTGACGAGCCGCGTCTTCGGTGGCGCGCGCTACAGCATGGGCTGACACGCCGCTGCTGTCGTCGTGAGGTCGGAAGAGCAACATTTGATTCCGTCCTGCTCTAGCGTTCCTACAAGGTCCTTACCCGGTGTGGTGATGCTCAGTTCTGGCAGCGGCTCACACCCTTTCTCTGAGTGCCTGGTCAAGGCAGTTCCCAGGAGCTAGGTTCAGCCTGTGCTGGTGGTGTTAGGTTAATTTCCTCGATCTTGATGGCTACCACCAGAGATCTCTCTCCCGGCCGCCCCGGACCCAGCACCGACGCCCTGAGTCCAAGATGGCTCGTGGAGAACAGAGCGCACAATTGGTCAGAGTGGGAGCATGGCGTAGAGTCTCGATCTGTCCAACTCCAGCCTCTATTATCGGCTTTGCCTAGAGCCCTCGGGTCCTCGCTCTGCCCGTTGAAATTTCAACGCTCGCAACCGCACCGAGAACAACCCACAACGTGTTTTAGCGAGACACTACCACGCTTCCGAACGGTACAGTACAGTATTCTGTACGCGACAGACTGAGAGTTCGTTAGTCTTCTCCAACGTAACGTACCTCAGCTAGTTGCCTCGGGTTTACAACATGACGTATCACCGTCTCATGATTGCTTTTGTTGTCTCTTCGGCGGAGTTAACTCTGAGCGGGGGACAACATCCATGAGGCGGGTCAGCTCCCAGCCCGTGTGTAAGGCGGCCCGCCGCGGGACCGAACTGCTCCTTTGCCTGCCATTGCCTTTTACGAAGCAGTATGGGAACGTTTGATGAGTCGGAGAATCCGTAGCCAGATGCAGAAATCTCTAGCGTAAAGTTGCGAGCCGTGCTTATTGTGTTGGGAGATGAATAGCGTCTGGCTTTTTCCTCTTCAAGACTTTGTGTACAGTAGCTTGCAATCACTAGCAGAACCTTCTTTGGCTCACCAGAAGTGGCTTTTCAACCAAGCAATTCTCTCATCAACACGGAAAAGGGACGGCGAACCGGCCTGTTTGCTTGTGGCCATTCGACCATCACGTTCCAAATATGGGTGAGCTCGCGAATGATCGGCGTGCCAGTCGATCCGCAGACCCGAGAGGTTCACCTCCTGACAAGATGTGGGTGTTGTACGAAGGACGGGACAGGCACACCTGGTCCCTGTCTTCCGGCCCGTACAGGCTCGCTTCAGAGCCAAAGCTAGCAAGCGCTGAAAGCGACGGCGAGAGCCCTGCCAACTCTCACATGGAGGTAAAGTTGAATACTCCGTACGGAGAGTAAAGAAGAGCGGTGTTGCTTGTACTCCGGCGGCCCGCTGAGAACCCTAGCAAGACTCGTCCTCGAGGTTGACCAGGAAGAGCCTTCGCCCGTTGCATCCGGACCCAGATCTATCCCCATCCATGCGCAGGTCTTCTCCAATGGGTCGACCGATGCCGTCCCGGCGGGACGGGTCATACAAAACCCGCTGTGGAATCAGAGAAGATTTTGATGTTGCTCCAGTTGAAGAGTCTTCAGGAGACTTTGACCTTGCGTCTTCCCCTGCGCATCGACCCAAGCGGTCAGTTGGCCCTGCAGTAGTGCGGGACCTTGCTGCACTCCCCCATCTTCTAGGATCTTTTCAGCTCCAAAGATGAAAATCCGAAACAATGGCTGTCATTCTGTGCATGATTGTTGAGAATCGTCATCAAGTGTGCCATCATTGACGGGAGGTCAAGTCCGAGCGAACTATCCTCCCAAGCCGGTTTTCTCACGAACCTCCGGCGGCGGGACGGCGCGCCGTCACAGGGTTGTTGGGTTGGTTAGAGGTCCAAAGCTCAATGTGACAAGTTTGGCAGGGGTGGGGCCATTGACCAGGTTTGACCCCTGTTGGTGGCTTGCTTTGAAGAGCAAACATGTTGAAAGAAATCCTATTGTGACAGCTCTTGATGAATTGATCAACCAACAGTCCGAGTGGCAGTCAAGCATGCCTTGTTGGTGAGATGCGTCCAGAGTTTGTTCCGTGTAGAAGCAGTCGATTGCGATAACGTGACCTCGATTGTCTGCAAGGAGGTCTGCTGACGACTGACTCCAGCAAGGGTCCAGACACGCCCTATCCAAACCACCGGCTCCTCCTTATGTGCGTTGCCTAGTGCCTCTCGATGCCGGGGCCAGATGCATGGCTTCGAGCTCAAGGAATTCTCGGTAGAATGGAGTCAAGTGGGGAGAGCGGCTCCTGACAGTGGGTTTAAAGTCCCAAGAGTCATTGATTGAAACACTCGACAAGAAATCTCTGAAGCTTGCGGAGTCCTCCGTACGGACTAAAACTCATCCCGTTGCTGGCATGTTGTCAGCAAAAAACGCCTTGACTGCTGTTGGTCAGCCGATTCTCTCTCTGCCAACATCCAACTGGGATGCTTCTTGAAGGATCAAATGCCGTCTTGTCGATCGAATTCGCGCAAGAAGCCATGGCTTAGTTAGCCTAATAAGCAAGCAAACTCAGGGATTGCATCGTGTAGTGCTGTTGGACGAGACTCAGCTACAGCCAAAAGTAGACCATACATAGGCAACAAACATGTCTCTAAGCAGAAGAATGGGCCCGCAGACAGTCTGTCTCCTTCCAATGCAGTTGGGAATTATGTCCTTCTGATGAGCTGACTGAAACGCAGCCAAGCTGCTGTTATCTCTGCGCAATGGGGATTCGCCTTGCTCGGATTGTTTGCTAGGTGTGGGCCTCGCTCGGGTTGTGAACTCGAAATCCAACTCGTTGGTTGACCAAGTGCGAAATGTATGCCCACGGGGCAGAGGAAGCCACTGCACAGCAAAGCAATCGAAGCCACTCATTTCGGTGTCGTTGATGCCTCGGTCCCTGGCTCTAGACGCGGAAGGGCGAGTTGCTGCAATTGCCAAGAGAGATCGATCGATCCGCTCCCGACAAGCTGGGGAGCTGAACACGTTCCCTGGACTATGCTGATGAGATTTTAGTGGGTGATGGGCACACTGAGCTTCGGAACAGTTCACAAGACGAGGGAAGCGTTCCGTGATACGATAGCCCTTGACTGGTTCCAGGCTAGGTCGTATGCGTCACAACAAGCTTCAATTGAAGCACTGCACCAGATCTGAGCGGGTGCCACCTGGAGGGCTGGCTCACTGAGCAAACATCAGACATGCTCGGCACTGAACACATGTTGGCCCTTCTGTCTTATCCAGGTCCACCGTCTCTTGAAAACCTCCGGATAACGCGCCGGGAGTAAATAATGAAGAGCGGTAAGGAGCCATCTGAAGACCAACGATCCAGGGCGAAGGGATCCTAGACACAAGGGCAAGGCTGTCCCTAGTTGACAGTCCGGGGCACTATATTGAGCTGAGGCTGTCAAGCTGTCAATTGATCTGAAGTGAAAGCATTAGTGGATCGTTCCCTAGTCAAAAACCCGCTTGTTCAGCGGTGAGCGCCTTCTTACCTGTTGAACGCGGAGCAAGCTCCATCTTGCCGTTTTGCAATCTGCAACCTAGACGGCATAGCAGGGACAGGTATAGGGAGGGATACCGTAGAACCAACATCGGCTCTAGGAAGCTTCGCGGAAGCAAGGGTCGAGTCAGGGACACTTCGGCGCCCCTGGCTTGGCGACTTTGGCAGGCCAGCGGTCCCTGGTAGTTAGAGGTGAAAGGGTGTGGGAGAATTGCGTCGGTTCGTGGCACTAATTGCTAGCGTACCATGGCTGAGGGAGAGCCCTGAGCAATTGGCCGGGACTAACGGTCTGTTCTCGAGCCCTTTGAGCGAAGCGAGGATTCCGTCAAGGCAAAAAGCAAAGAGAACAGCAAAGCGTTGAAGCGTTGAACTCAAAAGCATTGATGGAGTTCCCGCGACGGGCCGTCAACGAGGGCAAAAGGGTCATCCTTGTTGGAGTGGCAGACCATCGACGGCGAGAGTCCGGACAATACAGCTGCAATTGGTGACTCTCCCAGTCGTAACTTGGGCACGGTTCTCCAGGTGATACCAAACCACGCGATACGATGATGCGGGTTCTGGATGATTGGCATCTTGTAAATTGATTGCCCGAGCTTGAACAATTTGCTTGGGCAGTCCCGGGTCATAGCAGAGATAATGCTTGTCTGTTGACAGAGCGTAAGTTGCCCGAACCAACCCAGAAACGGTGCTAGGGGCCGTAGGGAGTAACGTTAGGGCCTGAGGCAGAGCACCTCCACTCCATGGCACCTTGGAATCTAGAAGGCCTGAGCAAGAAGGTGCGTGTGGGACCCTACGTGCTTGCCTTCGCCCGGGAAGCTGGCAGTCCATCAATGCCGTCACTGCCCACAGCAATTGGAAACGTCAACGTCAAACGCCACATCGCGTTGTCGGCCGTTGATCTAGAGCTTCCGGTGAGTCTCGACGCCCTCAGAGTACCGGTTTGGGCGTTTCTCCCGTGGCGGCGCCGCGGAAGAGATTTATCAATGTTATTATATCTTGCACGAGCCTTCTCCAGCAGTGCCAGTGACTCTGGGCGGCCTACACAGCCCAGCCCATCCTGAACCATCTATCACAAGTCATCGACAAGCGTGCACCGGACGTGTCTTCTATCTGATCAGAGACCCTGTATTTTCGGAGCAAATCCAACTAGCGCATGGCAGAAGCATAACAGAAACAGAGTCATTTCAAGGAGAACTGAGACGGGCCATGGTCAAACATGGTCTGACCGGATCGTGTTTGGACGGCCGGGGAAGTGAGATGAGAAGCAATCTTGGCTCATGGCTCCAATGACGCCGAGCACCTGGGAGACAGCCCGCCTGGCGCACCAGAACTATGCGTAGAAGGACAGAAGAAAGGGGTGCAACGTCCGCCTGTTGCGCCATCGCGAGACCACAGCAGCGCGGTGCGGTTAACTTTGCGCCGGATGGCAAGCTAAAATTTGGGCTACCGGTGGATGGAAGCACTCGAGGCTGTCTCGGAACCGTCTAGATGGTCGCCGGCGGGGACGCGACTGAGAGGCGGTTCAAATGACGACGATCAAACAATATGGGGAAATTCGCAACTCGGCCAGCCTCGTTTGCTTTTGGTAACAGAGACCAACGGCTAGAGAACCGCCGACGTGACGTTCCAAGTCGGCCGCGGGATCGGAGACGGAGACGGACAGCCAACAGGAGCGCCCTCGATGGTGTTTGGCTGTGTTGGATCTGACTCCGTGTCTCGAGTCTGTCTTGCATATTCCAAAACCGGGGGCAGATCGATCCGCCATGGCCAAAGCACTCACCATGCAGGGAGGGAAGGACAGGAGTCAGTCAAAAGTGATTGCTCTCGATGATGGTAAGGTCCGGGCTTGTTGATGCTGCTGGTCCATGCTGAGCGCGGGCTCACTTGGCGGATGGACGGTGACAGCAATAGCCTGCGGCTGAGAGGTCTCGTGGAGGCTGGGACATGGCCTTGTTGCTGATGCTCAGGATAGGGGACGGCGACGGTGACGGTGATGACGGTTCCACCAAGCAGATCCTCGTGGTTTTTCCGTCCGGCAGTCAAGGAGCAATGACATCTCGCCCGGGCTGTGTAGGTTTGGACGATCATCAGCATCCCGGGTCAGCAGTCCTCAGTGCGGTGTAGCCCAAGCGGAGATGGTGTTAGCCCTCGACTTGAAAGGCCCAGGCGCGATAAAAGCGTCAGAGACCCTTGAGGTATCGTCAGATCGAAGCAAAGGCACTGTGGCCCCGTCATGGTGCTGAAGCGAGACGCAGGAGAAGGCATTGGTTTGTGCATCTTGCAGCAGCTTGTCTGCAGGCCAACTCAGGAACAAGCAAGCCAGAGCACGGCTAGTGGAAGGGAGCAAGAGACAGGAGAACCAATACGAGGGAGTTGGTCGCACGACTCGACCTCTTTCCGAATGATTATCTTTGGAACTTGCCCTGCTTACTGTGGTCTGCGCATAGTATGGATTCTCAAGTGGAGGGAGGTTACGAGTTTTACCCAAGCTACCCGGCACCAGAAGCGATCATCGCCTCTTCAGGCTCGCCCGAGGTATGGGTCTTGGGAGTTTCTGACGAAGACTGACGACATCAGGCATGGTCCGACGCCCAACGCTCGAGCTGCGCGTGGCAGATGGCAGATGGCGGCCATGGGCCCGGATGGTGGCCGATGAGTTCCTGGCCTGAAAATTGGCTTCTCACATCAACCAAGTAAGCAAGTCTGGGGAGTAGTATCCCGTTCGCAGGCAACCTTGGGGGAAGCGCTGCAAGCTGCCACGAGCGATGGTGGCAGCCAATCCGAGAGTCCGTCACCCTAGGACACGAGCTAGAGATATTCCCCGTGATGAAGTTATCAACCACCCTGGCTGCTCCAGCTATCAGGTTGGCTGCCACGAGCTGATGAGAGAGCCGCCCAAATTTCCCGCTTCCACTAAAGCTGGTCCAGAGAGAAGTTCTGCGAGATGGACAGTTGAATGAAGCAGCCCAAATACCGTCCACTAGGAAGACGTGCAAAGGCGGCAACCCAGCACATGTCCTGTGCAGGCTGGGTTACGACGACAAGAGAGCTCACGGGGTGGAACCAGACATCCCTGTGACGGATCCAATCGTCATTTGGTACGGTAGGTGCTGTGTGATCCAGTTTACAGCACCGCACGTATCCTGCGAGCAGCTCTGCTTGTGGATTACTCTTTTTCTGGGCTGCATCTATCTACTGCGCGTGCATGATGATATGACGCCCTTGAGAGGTGTACCTGCTCACCCATTCTCCCTTAGAGGTCGATGGTTTAGACACCAACCTACACACAGACACACACCTGGGCTCATCCATCCGTTCAACTGGAGTGCGGAAAGGGGTCCATCCACGCCTTGCTCATCCTCGTTCTTTCTCAGGATCATATCTTGGCCTTGAGAGAGCCCTGGAAAGCTTCCCTTGGCCGCTTGCCGGGTCCCTGGGTCCTCGAAGCCCTTGTCCCCTGAACACTAGCAGCCCAGGGACAGGGGGCCCATGGAGGAGCTAGCTCCTTTCTAGCGGCTGCCCCTGGGACTCCACTGCTGGGCTGGTGTAGTCGGTTGGTCGTGCCCCCCACCGAGGACACACTCCCTCCCGTCTGGTGGGAGCTTGGGCATTTGCGGGCATACAGCGCCACCCATCACCACCATCTTTTCTCTGCCTCGTTCTGCCACCCAGCATGGAGCCCCTGCAGCGGAGAGGACTCAAGGGGGCGTGGGGTTATCTTCCCGGCGACCTTGCCCTGGACGCAAACCCACCCTGACCCGTCCGTTACTCCTCCACCCCCTGGAACTTGGGACTCTTCCACTTGGGACATGCTGGGCCCCCCCCCTGGGCACGGCGAGGGTCCCACACTCACTGACGAAAGGCGTGGGTGTGGCCCCCAAGAGAAGAAGACACCCAGAAGAGCACCAGAGCCACTGGCAATCAAGACCACCAGAAGGGTACCGAGTAAGGTGATAACACCACCGCATTCCCCCAGACCCCGACGTTGCGTGTGGTATCTCTTTTTTCCCATCTCTTCCCCTCGACCCGACCTCGACTCGTCTCGTACAACTTCACTCACTCAGCTTCAACTTGTGTGTGCTTGGGCTTGGACATTTTCACTCGACTAAACTCAACTCATTCGACACCATCTATTACTCTCGACTAATCCATTCATCCTCATCAACCTTCGCTTTATCGAGCTCTCATCGTCGCAGGCTGACTTGACCTTTGCTGTCTTGCTCACTCGAACTCACCCCTGTTACCTAATTCGGTTCCTCTCTCATTCCATCAACTTGGTCACTTCGACAACCTCTTGAGTCACTCACTCAATCGACACAACACGACGACAACGACGACTGCTTCTTTGGATTGGAAACTTGGGTCTTTTCTTTTACCAACAAAAAGGTAAGCGAGCAGGCAAAGCAACTTGACAGTCTTAGTCAAGTGAATGCAACACATTGATTGCACTACACCGCATCATCCCATCTGCCCTCCCCCCACAACTACGCATGTACGCACGACCACTGGTAATGCGCGAACACAGACGTTCAAGCATCCATCTGGCACCGGGACGCAAAGAAACGCATCATATATCGAAGACAGACGCACCATTCAGGCGAAACAAGACCGTGCTTTAGCTTTGAGTCCGTGGGTGAGCCGAGAGGCGCAATTGTCCAACACATCGACCTTGTGGCCCAGGCTTTGCTTTTTGGAGAGAAGGAAAGGGAAAGACAATCAAGACAGACAGACAGACAGAGTTGGACCGTCTCCGCAGCCGAGTTCAATCCGGTGCACACAACGTCTTTTTTGCAACGCCCCTCTAAAAACGTCTTTACAACGCCTTACGAACGCCGCCTGCAAGTCTTGTAGCGTCTTCTGCGCCCCCCCTGCGATCCTGGCATTCCTTGACAGCTACATACCCATTACCCCCCTCCAGCCCACCCGACGCCCTCTCCCTTCATTCCAAATGCTTCCTGTAGTGTTTCCTGTAGAAACACAACAATCACAGATACAACTCCCAGGTGACTGACTTTTTCTCTTACCCAGCCAACCAAACCGAGCCTCCTCCCTCGAGTTCGTTCCTGCCTCTTTCCGTGGTTCAATCCTTCCTCATCAGCGACCCAGTGTAAACCTCAGCACGACTTACACCACTACAACCACAAATCGATCACCCGCATCCGACTCGGCCAGCTGCATCATCTCAATCTCAATCTCAAAACTCTCTTGGATACCAAGGCACAGACGCGCGCTGCATCGAGCAGGGAAGGAGATACAAGATTAGAAACGGACGGACCTTTGGTTCGGGTGGTTGCTCAAACCCACCGGCCGAAACGCTACCCGATGATCTAAACGACGCCTCCGATTGTCAGCGGCAATCGCAATGCTGAGCGACCAACCCATGCGAGCCAGTCTCCAGGTGGCTCCTCTAACCATCGCCAAGGCCCGAACCGATACGTCTGGAGATGCTTCATCAACTTCGGAGAACGACACAACTCTCTACTCACAATCCCAAATGACACCACCCGCTACTCCCAATGGCTCGCAGGAGGACCTTTCGCCCCAATCGCCTCAGTACACTCCTCCTCCCGTATTCCACAACTTCCTGCGAGCCTTCTACCCCTTCAACCCCAGCTATGCCATGTCCGACTCGAGTGTGACGTTACCACTCAACGAGGGCGATGTTATCTTGGTACACTCAATCCACACCAATGGATGGGCCGACGGCACACTGCTGGTCTCGGGCGCCCGCGGTTGGCTACCGACCAATTACTGCGAGGCCTATGAGCCCGAGGACATGTGCAACCTTCTCAAGGCCCTCCTGAACTTTTGGGATCTGCTTCGAAGCACCAACATCAATGATAAAGAGATGTTTGGTAACCAAGAGTTCATGAAGGGTATTATTGCTGGTGTCCGATTCCTATTGGTAAGTTACCCTGGCGCTTACATGGCGTCCCCAACCTCGTCCGCCACTCAATCACCTTGTACCTAACGGTCATGCACAGGAGCGCACCAATTGTTTAAACCGGGAATCACCTTTTATCCAGAGGAGTGATCCTCTACGAAAGTGCCGCAAGTCTCTTCTTTCCGAGCTATCATCGTTGGTCAAGACGGCCAAGCGGCTACAAGAGGCACAGAGATTTGAGAGTACCCCCTCTGAGGATATCAACGATATTATCGACGAAATGATCCTCAAGGCCTTCAGAATCGTGACCAAGGGCGTCCGCTTTATGGATGTACTTGAAGAGGACCGAAGGGCGCGTGCTCCTTCAGCGGTTAGCGTCATGGATACGGTGCTTGAAGAGTCGTACGTTCCTCCGACGCCGCCGGCCGACCAATCTACCTTTGACGATCAAAGCCATCGTGCCGTAAACGACACCGACTCCCAGGCCGCCACAAGTGTTGTAGCCTCTGAGTCGAGTGAGAGCACCCAGACGTCGGCCATCTTGAATAAGCGCCTCTCATCTCTTTGCTCTCCTAATGGCCCGAGCTCTCACAGGTTGTCCCAGACTCACCGCTTGTCTGCCAGCATTTCGCACAGAGTTTCTTTTGCTGGACCATCATCGGTGTCTAGAGCCCATCATCTCGTTACTGAGCGCCTGAACCGGAGTCACGACACCTTCCTGTCACACCTCGGCTCCTTCATCGGCCGCCTCCATCTTCAATCCCAGTCCCGACCTGAACTCGCTTCTGCCATCCGGCAATCTGCCCTCTCCGGTGGTGAGCTTCTGGCTGTTGTCGACGGTGTCTATGACCACATCAACTCAAGTTCTGAGGCTCTCGCCCAGGCGCGTGCCACAATGTTTGAGCGAATCCAGGACCTCGTCTTCTGCGCGCGCGATACCCTTGTCAACGCTGCATCCGAAGAGGCTGATCTGATCATGCCTCATGACAATAGCATGCTTCTCGCTTCGGCCACCGGCTGCGTTAGAGCTGCAGGAGACTGCGTCGCCAAGGCGAAGGCTTCCATTGAGCGTATTGGAGATTTTGAGTTTGAGCTTGAGACGAGCAGCCTGGGCATTGATCTAAGCATTCTCGACATTGAGACTGAGGAGCGCGCCAGGACCCCATCGGTTGCTGATCCCACCGAGACTGCCAGCGTGGCTGAGTCGAATCGTACTTCAGGCTCCTCTACTCCCGCACCTCGACGACTGACTGTTGTCGCCATTGACAAGCCGCTACCTGAAGTCCCCCAGGTTACGACTCCTACCGACGAGCAGACTGCTCACCCTTCACCCGCTGGTTCTCGACGTTCGTCAGTAAATGACGACCAGCTGTCCAGCATGGCCTCTTCTGTTTCCTCTCTCCGACCCTCGCTTCCTCCTCTTCCCAAGCTCTCCACCAGCTTGCTCCCCAGCGGTGAAGATTTTAGCCCTATCGACAACACCAGCCATGACAACGACTTCAATTCCACCTCTCGCTTTGAGAGCATGGTCGCCTCTAGCGCTGGCAGCAGCGCCACATACTTGAGCCGAGACTCCGAGGTCAGCATCGTCTCACAATCCTCCACCCGAGCTACAACGCCGGATCACACTCTGGCTCCCCATAAGCAGCCTTCCATTTCCAACCTGAGCAATGCTGAAAGCTCTTCTCAGACCGAAGAGGTGGATGTCGAGTCGAGGCTCATGGAGAAGACGTTTGCTCACGAGCTCATGTTCAACAAGGAGGGCCAAGTTACTGGCGGCTCTCTTCCCGCTCTTGTTGAGCGCCTCACCACCCACGAGTCCACTCCCGACGCCATGTTCGTCTCTACTTTCTATCTCACCTTCCGACTTTTCTGCTCCCCGGTGCGACTGGCAGAAGCACTGATTGAGCGATTCGACTACGTCCACGACTCACCGCATGTGGCTGGACCCGTTCGATTGAGAGTATACAATGCTTTCAAGGGCTGGCT
This sequence comes from Fusarium sp. AF-6, assembly GCA_003947015.1. NCBI lineage: Eukaryota > Fungi > Ascomycota > Sordariomycetes > Hypocreales > Nectriaceae > Fusarium > Fusarium sp. AF-6. The sequence continues at coordinate 16,482 of NKCJ01000393.1, forward strand.
CGAGTCCCACTGGCGCGATGAGACTGACCGACAGGCTCTGGACCTGATCATTCCTTTTGCCGAGTTTAAGCTTGCTTCTGTCCTGCCTTCCGCCGGCCGACGCCTGCATGAGCTTGCACAGCGGGTTTCAGGCGAGGGTTCACTGGTGCCTCGACTTGTCTCATCAATGGGCAAGACAAACACGTCAATTGGGCAATACGTGCCAGCTGAGACTCCCTTGCCTATCCCTGCCATTACCAAGGGTCAACTCAACCTCCTCACTGCTTTCAAGATGGGCGTGGCTCAGCCCAGCATCCTTGACTTTGATCCTTTGGAGCTGGCTCGTCAATTGACCATTAAGCAGATGACTATCTTCTGCTCCATTCTTCCTGAGGAGCTCCTCGCCTCTCAGTGGATGAAGAAGGGTGGCGTCGACGCCCCCAATGTCAAGGCTATGTCGTCTCTGTCGACTGATCTATCCAACCTTGTCGCTGAGACCATTCTTCAGCAACAAGAGGTCAAGAAGCGCGCTCAGGTCATCAAGCACTGGATCAAGATTGCGCACCAGTGCCTTGAGCTTCACAACTACGATGGACTCATGGCCATCATCTGCATCTTGAACAGCAGCACCATCAGCCGTCTTCGAAAGACTTGGGATATCATCTCTGCCAAGCGCAAGGAGATGCTTCGAAACCTCCAGGCCCTTGTTGAGCCCTCTCAGAACAACAAGGTCCTGCGAACTCGTCTCCACGACCACGTCCCCCCTTGCCTGCCATTCCTTGGCATGTACCTCACCGACTTGACATTTGTCGACATTGGCAACCCAGCCACCAAGCAAATGTCGATTGGCCACGAATCAGAGGAGGTTGGTGCTGACGGCATTACCATTGTCAACTTTGACAAGCACACCCGCACTGCCAAGATCATTGGAGAGCTTCAGCGATTCCAGATCCCCTACCGACTGACTGAGGTCCCAGACATGCAGGATTGGATCTCGTCTCAGATCAGCCAAGTCCGTGACACCGACGAGGGCAACGTGCAGGTCAGCTACTACCGCAAGAGTCTGCTGCTCGAGCCCCGTGAGACGGCCAACCGCCCTGCCGTCGAGTCCTCAGCCGCCTCCATCATGGGTGTTGGAGGCAGCCGTGCGGACCTCTTCGCCTGGATGTCCCGAGACCGAGGCGCCCAAACACCTACACCCGCTCAAGTATAAGTAAGAGCTCGCTTGATGCTTGCTAGCTCGACAACCTCAGCCCTAGATTGGGCTGACGCAACGATTTACCACCACCATTCCCATACCACGCGCACATATTACTTCATCACTAACTACCTTACATTCATCTTTGATACCCCCCATTTTTGTCCTGGACTTCATCAGCAGATGGGAACATCGTCATGTCCTTAATGACCACTATATCCATCGGCACAACGGCGTTAATCACATTTGGGTCTGCAATTTTCTGTTCTTGCGGTTTTCATGTCAGTTCCCATGGGAGGAGCTCGACCAAGAATTACATACATTACGTGGCGCGAGCGCTCAACCTTCTGGGACATGAAGGGGATGAGGAGTTTTGGGAGGTTCATGTTTGGAATCACAGCATGTCACAGCTGTACCCTACCTTGGTCATTCGTTGGGCTCTTTTTTCAGGGTATGGACGCAACCTCTCAGACTCGCTCTGCTTTTTTGTTCTGTTTCTTCTCTACATTCTGTATTTCTCTTCTTCTTCTCTCCGGGTGGAGACGGACAGGGCGTCGAAAACAAAAATCTTATGGCACGGGGCGTGCAACCAGGTTCCAGGAACGGCTACGACGACGACTAACTATTGTGGGATTCTTGCTTTTCATCTGGTGGTGGCTGTTTCTTTTCTTCTCTTGGGTTTTGTCTGTAAACGACAGGAAAGGCAGGCTGTCTGGAACTGGAACTGTTGGCTGTGCTGAAGCGGCATGGCTGGGTTGTACGTGTGTGTATTTACTTCTCTTGTACGATCAAGACGGTGACCTTGGCCGTTCGTTTCTGCTCCTGGGATGGAGTGGGATAAAAGAGGATGGGAATAACAGAAAGATCAAAAGGAAAGGTTCCTCACAGGAACGAGCTGAAAGAATAAAATGAAGAAATAGGATTCATTGTCCTTAATATTGGGTTCTCTTGCTTTGTGATTTATGTATTGTGATGTCTCTATGAACTTGGAAGAATGAATTCCTCACCTCAGTATATACATAATGTCTTGGTCATCCCCCACCCCTCTGGATCAAGGGAGTAGATGTTTGGCATGCCAATGCCAACTATCTATCTTATGTTTATATTGAATAGTAGTTGCAGCGGATTAAACACATCGCCCTTACCAGACCTGATGGTGCGAGGTAGCGTTACCATCATCTACATGATAGATGAGATCAAACAAACACCTTAGGATCGGGATCTTTGTATATCAGAGCCGTCATTAGTAGTCTAACATCAGAGAGGTCTTCACATAGGGGCAACTACCCTCATCCGTTGGCTGATATGGGCCGATACCATTATGAATGTTGAGGCCAAGCTTATGGACTACGTGACCTTTTATCACTCGCCATATAAATGGGAAAAAGAAGCGACCAGCATGGTCAAAGCTGAACCACCTATCCATTGATTCCAAGAGGCGTCGAGATATGTCCCGCAACGCCCTTGATACTGGACAGCGTCTAGTGCTTGCACCAATGTTGCCCTTCCACACCCTCCCATGGCCATCAAATAGTATGTATACGTAGGTATCGAGGGCCCTGGGGAGTAAGACTGTAAGAAGAGACGGGAAATGCTTCTTCACTTCACCTTAGATCCATATTTGCCTGATATGAGAATTAATGCCGGATAGATTTTGTTTGCACTGCAATTTTAACCCGCCCCAAGCGGCCTAACGATAGTGCTGACATACAATGAAATCCCATCTCTCCTCATCTTTAGCATGGATCGATTCACATCAAAGCTACCAATGAGCTCTTTCTCTTACCCTCAGAGTACTCTTAAATATGGGCAACCAAAAGACCCTGGTGATTATTTACTGAGGATAGTCATATAGCTTTACCTAATAGCCAAGTGAGTGTGCCGGACATCTCCCTGATCAATGAAATGCTAACTCCAACAGACATGTTCACAATCTTCGACTCCTTCGACTTACGAATGACGGATAAGTATATGACAAATTATTCGTGATATTTTTACCTCCTTGAGAAAGTCATACATCTTCATTAATTACACAGACAGCTCCATGCTACATCCATTCCCTTGCTTAAGTCTAAGCTGCCCAAGGTATCATCCCATTTCATTCCCATTTCCATACCAATCGCCTAGACGTATATAAGACGCCAGATCGTAAAAAGAACCAAGTTTGCGTAAAATCGCAACACCGCTTATATATGCAACGGATTTTTGCATTACTCAAGACTCAGGATCAACAACCTTCTTATCCGTAGGACCAGCAATGACATCCTCAATCGTCTCATCACTAAACTTGAGATCCTCCTCGATGGGAACAGAGTCTTGGATTCGCATGAAGATTACGGGGGCGGCGATTAGGAGGGAGGCGGCGAGGCAGCCCCAGGTTGCGCCGAAGATTGTGTCGAAAGGCTTTCCGATTCCGTCGAGACGCCAGAAGATGGCGGCACCAGCAGACTGGATGCCCTTGTAGAAGCCTGAGATGTTCGTTAATGATATGATATGATGCATGTGGGAAATGGATACATACCAGCAAAGTTGGCTGTCTTGCGGCCAGAGTTGGATAGAGCACCCATGTACCAGTAGATACAAGTTTGCCAAGCAGCATCGAAGAAGCCATAGAAGAAGTAAAGGAACATGGGACCGAGGAAGAGCTTGTTGCCATCCTCCCAATCAACCTTCTGGCCCTCATTCTTGGCATCCATGGCAACCTCACGAGGAGTCTGGTCCTTCTGCCAAGCATAACCACCGCCCCAGATAACAAAAGTCAGGACAAAGAGCACGACGAGAGAAATCTTGGCACGGAGGCTGCGGCGGATGCTGGCAACGTCGAGGCCATAGCCGACCATGAGAGCACCGATGATCTGGGCGAGCCAGTAGAGAAGGTTGTTAAGGGCGCGAGTTCGGGTGTTGAAATGGGCGAGGTTCATGTCGACGTTTTGATACGTGTAGAAGATGTTGGATGAGAAGAACATGGGGAAGAGGAGAACGACCCAGGGGGCGTCGTACAGAGTCTCCCACAGACCCTTGATCTCGGTACTCCAAGAGGGGTTCTTCATGACGATGACCTTAGTGTTGTCCTCTCGGACGACCTTGTCGGCGTCGCAGATAAAGAGAGCAAGGACAGCACCGACACACATGAGAACGATAAAGGCGGCATAAGTGCCATCAGTGACAGGGCCAGCCTTCTTGTTGATGTTTTGAGCCAATGGGATCTAAGATACCACGTTAGTAACCACCCAGCTCCAAGTGAATAGTGTATAAAACTCACGAGCGAGCCAATAACAGCACCCATGTTGAAAATGACCCAAAACCAAGAAATGTAACGACCCTTGCTGTGCTCAGGAGGATACGACATCATGATAGCGCCCTGTGCAGTCCAAAGAAGACCAGCGCAAACACCAAGCAAAGCACCAGCAAAAACAACAAAACCCATATTCTGAGTGTGAGTAAAGCACAGGAACGAAGCAGCGTAAACGCAATATCCAAGTCCTCCGATGGAAAGAGTCAAACGAAGACCCAGACGGTTGGCAAAGGTACCAGCAAAGAAACCGACAACGGCAAAAGTACTGTAGAGGGCGGTATTGGCATGGTCTTGTGCTTCGTTGGAAACCTGTCCGCCGCCGCCGAGTCCAGTCAAGGCGTTGAACATGCCAGGACACATGAAGCAGACGAGAGAAACCATCAGGAGCTGCACCTTTGGCGAAGCATACCAGAGCTCAATGCGACCTGCGTTGAAGCCCTTGTACATCCATCCTGCAGGGCGGAAGCCGTCTGTTGTGGTGGGAGCATTATCTGCTGCTGAGTGGGTTACATCGCCCTTTTCGTTGGTGGTGGCCATGGTGAAAGGTTGGGAAGAAGATCGATGGCGTCGATAGTGTTTTTTAGTGTAAAAGGGTCAAGACCCTACGTCAAGCTCAAAGACCAAATCTCTTGAGCTAGGGGGAATAAATGGTAAAGGAACTCAAGAGTGATTGAGTGTAACCTGATAGTTCAAGAGTGTCAGTGAATATCGAATTGTCGCGGTCCCTGAGTCGAATTAAAGTAGTCGGGGGGTGGTGGGAGAGAAGGGGGCCATCAAGTAGTCTTTTCTGGGCTGTGGTCTGTGGAGAGATTGAGCGAGGGCCGGACCACCTGCAAAGAGACCAAAAATAACCCCTGTCACAAGGTGCCGGTTGAGAGTGTAGCACAGGCACTGACTGGAGCCAGGGGGTCAAGGGCCGATGGCAGGTAACAGTGGACTGGTCTCCCCCAGCTATCGGTCGCAGCAGCAGTAGCAGGTGAGGTGAGGTGAGGTGGATAAAGGTGGTATGGTATGTACAGGGCGGAGGTGGTGCGGCTTTCTTTCGAAAGGACGGGGATATGCCCATCAGAGAGTGGCGCACCCACTGTTACCACCATGTACCGTATATCTCCGGGCACGGGAACGACGCAAACAGAGAAAGATACTTACAAAAGAGACACACACGCTACGTGACAGCGCGGGGTGAAAGTCGATGATGCCCTTGGGGTGTGGAGGTGGAGGGTTGATTTTGCTGTGGAGATTGATGTTTTGCAAGGACGTGATATCAAAGAGAGAGCCAAGCTGTGAAGAGCAGGTGTTTCTCGCGTACAAACGCTTGTGATTGCTCGTCGGTTTTTCAAGGCACTGTTAGCGGCGCGATGGAAATCTCTAGCTGAGACAATCGATGTGGTTGCTGTAGCACGAGGGTCTGGATTCTGTGAAATGAAAGCAAAGATGGAATCAGGAATGCAGTAGACTTGAGAGTCTAGATGCTGAGAAGGGGGAAATCTGCATGCATGCGTTTGCCCTATGGATGCGAAATCGACAGAGTAAAGGCAGTGTCAGCCACTGTCAGCTCCCCGTCAGCTTTCTCCAAATAAACTTCACGAGCGCTGTCAACAACAAGCTTTACTGGTTTTGCCCCCCCTAATGGAAATGTCCGTAGAGTAAACCCTTGTTGGCAATCAGCAAAATTCAGCCCCGGGAGGATCGTCCAAGCTTCACGAATCCTCCCGAGCTTCACCATCTGTCGATACGGGTCGGTACATGGGATGTATTATGCAGGCCCGTTGAAACAGCCCGTTCGATGTAGGATATGCCACTGGGATTGGACCGTTGGTTCAAATCTCACCCTCATCTGATTCCTTTTACAATGCGAGGATCACGTTGCGCTTTACTTTTTTCTTACTCTTGAAGCATCTCGACCGCCACGAAGCATGTTCTAGACAATGTCCTTCATGATTTCATATCCTGACGAAAGTTGCATCTTCACGATACTTTTAATGACTCGATGTTGGATGCTATGTTTAGCTGCAAGATTGGCCTGGACCCGAAGCTTGCATCTTGCACAAAGTTCAGTGGCAGTTTTGCCGCCATAAAACCCCAGATCGATAACGGAGGCTCCACCTCCAGAGGGGAAAGGGCCGAATGCCTGGCCTCGTGATTGGGTACCCCCAGAGCCATCAACAGCCTGGCTCACTGTTCCTCACTGGAAGGCATTCTTCTCTATTCTGCCCAACCAACGAGGCAAAATATCTTGCCTTCTCGTGACCCAAGATAACCCGATTTCTCACTCTTAATACTTTCCATTATCTATCCGAGTTGTCCCAATACGAAGGTGACTTTTGCCATTACGAGGTCGTGGCTGCTGTCATGATCATTCCCAAGTGCTGACTCCTGATCAACTCAAAGTAACCGGGCTCCATAATTTGCCGCCTCCATTGCACTCTTTCGTATCAAAGCCCGACATTATCGCTAAATGAATGACATTTTCTAATGAACATCAAACTATGGCAGGATAATTTAGCTTAGCTTAGCCCGCCCCCAGTGAGCCGCGGCTGTAAAGGGCCCCCTGCGCTCGCTACTAGCCGCCCCTACAACTTCGGTTCCTGGCGCCGGGCGCTGGGCATGTAACGTTTCCTTGTACGCTCCATCGAAAGGTTCAGCTATCGCCCGTTTTTGCCGAACCGTTGGTTCCAGCGGTTCTCAACGGGCATGGTCCTGTGACTGTCGAGGTTAGCCGCCCGGGTTGCATCTGCCAGTTTGTTCTGAGGTTACACCGACCCGGCCAACTCCTGATATCGAATGGTCGCAACCGTTGAGAGCGGTCAAACTGCTACTCGCTTCCCTCCCCGGATTGATCTTCAAATGGTCACTTTCTCATGGACAAGTTGCATTCGGTAACCATCGGTTCCATCCAGAGAAAACGCAGCAAGGGTGATTTATTGGGAACCGGCATGGGGAACCCATGTTAGGATTACCATGAGCTCGTGACCGAAAAGTTCAAGTATCTGGTTTCTTTACCGAGGTTTGGTTTCTGGTGATTCTTATCTTTGGTGTTGTTACTCGCCTCTTTCTTCCATGATAGCTATTTGCAACGTGAGAGTGACAATCAGTGTGGTCTGATGGTTCTCGAGCATGTTACACTCTGTGCACGTGATGAGACAAGTCCACGCCTCAAGGTTGCTTTCATGATGGTTGGGTATAACAGATTTGAGGGTCATTATGGAAACCGAAGTGCTGGGACAAGGAGACTCGACCAACAGCCAAGCAAGAGTCTGTGGTGATCATGAGAGGTCCCCAATCACTGAGAGACTACCATCACGAGACCTCACCCAAGGTGCAATTGACAATAAGGATTCCGGGCAGTGTAACCTAAAACTCTCTGGGTGATGAAATATCCAATCTCAGCTTGGGCGAACTGGTGGTTGAGGCTGTTGGTATTCTCCCGAGTACATGGAATCTGGTACTCCGTCTCCATCGGCGAATAGATCCCTCGGCTTCTTCAAGCCATCACATTGGCTGCAAACCTCGCTAGGATAAGGTTATACCGAAACGGTGACTTGCGTCGAATCAGTGGCTGAGAACCAATATTACATCTTTTCCCCGGATTTTACTCGGCGAATTCTATGCAAACCGGCAACGGGGTATTGGTAGATCATCCTGCTTGCTTGTCTTGACCTGTTGTATGCATGTTTGTGTGTATCATGTATCATCTTGACGGGATTGGCCCTGCTCGGTTCTATCAGGGTGTTTCAACTTGTGTAAACAAACAGTGAGCTGTCCCGGTGCCATCAAGGTTCGGCCATGGCTCAAGATATTTGTCAGTCATTGCCAAGAAATGTTTCCGCGGAGTCATCGCCGACCTAAGATGACCAAGCCAATACACGGACAGGTCAGAGCTCTTGTCGAGCAAATACCAACATCACAATTGGTCAATTGAACATTTCGGAGAAGCTCAAACTCGATGAATTAACCACAGTGGCAATATCACAATACCATTCTTTGTCATGCCTTGGATAATACATACTAATTCCCCATTTTCGCGGAGAAATTCTCGCCTCGTCCAGGTCACGCCACAGTGCGCGGAGAACTGAGTAATTCTAGACCTCTGATTGGCTCGGGCCACATCGGGCGTGGCTCCCTGACGTACAAGGCCTTTGCCCTTCGGCTCTCCGGCTGCAAACGCCTTTTAGCACCGAGCAGCCGGCTTTGAAATCCACCCTTTCCCAATTCCCCAACATCCATCCGAAAGTAACCACATCACCACCAAAACCTGAGAAGACGTCCAACTCATCTCCATGCACCGAACATGTTCGCTACTCGATCGGTAGCCAGAGTCGCACTGCGACGCGCTCCCAATGCCGTGAGGTATTTCTCCTCTTCCCGGCCTGTCGCTGTCGCCTACCATTCCTACACACTCCCCTCCCACAACGCTCCGCCTCCGAGAGGCGATGACGTCCCCGAGACCTCGATAACACAACCCGATCCTCTTCCTAAAGTCCATGAGACACGACCTCCTCCTCAACAACCTCAACGACCTCAGCCTCCTCAGCAACCTCAGCCTCTACCTGAGGCGCCCTCACAAAATGCTGCCCCCGCCACACAGAAGACCGCTTCGGCACCAGCTCCGAAGCTAGAGAAGGAGGCTCAGAAGCCCAAGGCTGCCCGGCCACGACCAAAGCTACGAGCCCGTAAGGCGGCCATGAAGCTGACACCCGCCGCCGTGGAGCAATTGAGGGAGATGCTCGACCAGCCCGATCCCAAGCTGATCAAGGTCGGCGTTCGGAACCGAGGTTGCAGCGGTCTGGCTTACCACCTCGAATACGTGGATAAGCCCGGTGCTTTTGACGAGACGGTGGAACAGGATGGCGTCAAGGTTTTGATCGACAGCAAGGCGCTGTTTAGCATTATTGGAAGTGAAATGGACTGGGCCGAGGATAAGCTTAACCAGCGATTTGTGTTCCGGAATCCCAACATCAGTAAGTTTTTTCTCAATCGGTACTTGAACGTGGTCCTAACAATCGTCATAGAGGAACAGTGCGGCTGTGGAGAGTCTTTCATGGTTTGAGACATGGCCGGCGTTTGGTCTGGACGGAATAGTAACTGAGGACGATATTTCCTCACACGAGACGACGTCAATCACCTATAGACACGAGTTCAACATCCAAGAGAAAGCGTGTGTCCAGGATTATTTGGAAACCACATCAAAGTACAGGCCACATACCCTACGAGGGGTAGGAGACCCTGCAAAACACTTGGGCCAACAACGACAACACGCGCAGCGGCATTTTATGAGTTGCGCCTTGTAACATTGAAGAAAAAAAAATGGGAGCCGGCGGGGGATTAGGCATGGGTGCCAAAAGGGCCTCGAACCGGCATAATCAATGGCGTTGGGTTAGATTGGAGAGACTACCTTACCTGCCTCTTGAAGAGCATTTATACCAGCGTACCTTGTGTACGGAATAGAAATGGCAATGTCCAAAGCAATAACATGGTCTCAAGTGGAGTGAGTGACTTGTATTTGCTCAATTATGTTGACCTGTGTCACTTAAAGCTGCTTGGCGTGTTGAAGGTTGAAGGGGCATCAGCGAGGATAGTTAAGACTGTATCGAACAGCAGGCAGAGAAGGGGTTAAAGACAATGGTCCATGGACATATGAAGGAGACCTGACAGGTCAGGAAGGCAACAACGATGTAACGAATGGTGAGTATAGCAATCTGGACGGTGGAAGACACCAGTGTAGTGGCTGTAGAGTTGAGATATATAGCTACTATTCAAGCGATACTATGGCACATTTTATGCCCCCTCCTATGCAAGCTTGCTTAGGTATAGATTCACTGGCACTATGGTCGTCAGTTATCATGGACCAGCCCAAGTGCACCCCACGAGTGAAGAGTTGTGACTTTGGTATGGTCTAAGACTCAGGCAAAACATATGGAAGGCGGCAAGATCGCGGCCCCACGCGGGCCGAGGCCGATCGAGATGCACCAAAAAAAAAAGGAAATAAACAAAAGAAAACATCAGAAAGTGTGCATCTTCTGGAAAGAAGCAATACAGTAACAAAAGAATTGCTTTCAGGGGCAAAAAGCAAGGTCGACAACGGCAGGATTCGAACCTACGCGTGCGAACACAATGCCTAGATATGCAAGATAGCAGGGCATCGCCTTAACCACTCGGCCACGTTGTCTTGTTGTTGAAAGGAGCTCACCAATTTGGTATTATGACCCCGGACTTTTTACAGTTGTGAGTATTCAGCATTCCCAGAGTTCAAACATGATTCCAAAGATAGGGAAACGGTGTGCTTCGTTTTACATGTCCTCGAGTCACAATCGTGGCAAACGATGAGAAACTTAAAATAACAAGGGCCGGGGTAAGGTGACAAATCCTCTAAGATCACATGACTTCGCGATGTGTGTTGCTTTGGATGTTGGCGTCGTTTACGCCCTTTCGCGTGACGCATCGTTCGTCGTCGCCGTTCATATAAACATGAGCATTTCACCCCAAAGAAGAGAAATACTGAATCAGTAATCCTCTTTTCAAATAATTAAAATTCACTTTCTGATTTGAAAACTTGCGACATTCACTCAACATCTCACACTCACCTGATATATCAAGTCATGGCAGCAAATGCTAAACGACCTCTCGAAGAACCCCTCGAGGAACGAAAGACCAAAACTGCCAAGGTCAAAAAGACATCATCACCTACACCAACCTCCACAAAGCCCTCCCCAGTCCCAGACTCAATGCGCCCCCAACTCGCCCTCATAACCTCCTCCGACCGGACAGCCTTTGAGAAGCAAGTATGGACACTCCTCTGCCAAATCCCCCGAGGATCATTCTCAACCTACGGCCTCATGGCCGCGCATATGGGGTCTTCACCACGAGCTGTTGGCAACGCGTTGAGACGTAACCCGTTCGCGCCGGGGGTTCCGTGTCACCGGGTTGTAGCAACGGGAGGAGCACTTGGAGGGTTCAAGGGGAAGTGGCCAAAGGATGGAGAGGGGATTACTATTGACGAGAAGAAGAAGTTGTTAAGGAGTGAAGGGGTGAGGTTTGATGGGAAGGGAAAGGTTATTGGGACGCCGTTTCAAGGCTTTGTGTGATGCTGTTTGTTACCGGAGTTCAGGTCTATCATACGGATGAGTTCTGCAGGTACCAAGGATTCTAGAATGATCATGGCAAGGTTCTTGATATGAAGGATGGTTGATGTTGCATCTATGAATGATACACCGCATCGCCTAGGAAATAGTCGGTAATAAAACACGATTGATCAAAAAAGCACAACCCTTGATTATCCGTCAGACGAGAGATTCAAAAAAAGCACTCTCGGTCTCTTTAAGCCAAACTCCCGTGGGCGCTAAACAGCAAACGGGTCCCCCTGGACCAGGGCTCGGTCAACCACGCACCGAGTGCCCTGGTGTAGCCGAATCCCGGAGGTGTTTTACGGCAGAGAAAGGAAACCATTCGCTCGCTCACCTTAAGGATCTCAATTTTGTTTCAATCTTGCATTGTCCGAGCGGACTTGTATGACCGATTTCAAGTGCCGCATGTGTCACGTCAGGGCCTCGGTGGTCTTGTGCCGAGGACAGCGAAGTTAGCGCTGCCGGTTACTAAAAAAAAAGTGGTGCAATCTGCGACCGAAGGTCCTGTGAGATATCAAGATCCTTGAGAGTGTGTCCCACGCGCGCACGGCAACTGGATCATTGTCACCGAGGAATGACGAGGTCTTGGGAACGAATGGTTGGGTGTGGTATGAGCCGAGGCGATAGACGAGGGTTGGTAGATGAGATTGTTACAAGTCACAGACAGTATACAGTACCGTAAGAAAACAACTAGAGAGGTCAAAGAAACAGCTCAAAACACCAGTTCACAATCAAAAACATCTCACGGCTACCACAGGCTTTATCAGGACACTTTTCTGGGCCCTGCACACTGTCGTCACAGGGAAGTTGATTCCCCGGTTAGTGGGCTTGCGGTACCTCGGTCAATATCTTTTCCGCGTCCCTAGCCCGACAAATCCCGTGCCAGAAAAGGTGGGGCGCACCAAGGGCCTTTCGCCTGCGTTTTTGGGGTGGGTGGTCCGTTGGGGGCTTCCAGTTGGCTCCTGACCTGACTTTGATTCAAGCAGGCTTTTGACTTGACAGCTTGATCTTTCGAAAAACCTCTTTTTTTTCCCTCTCACGATCTCCTTCTCCATACCCATCTCCCCTCGCCAATCTCCCCTCCCCTCAGTCACAATGTTCAAGCTCGGCCGTAGTCGCGCTGTGGCTTCGGCCCTCAACGCCTCCAAGGTACAGTCTCAATCTCGCATGAACACTCGGAGACAAGCATGTGGTATGGTGTGTCGGTTGCTGACGTCGAATCTACGAATATAGCTCCAATTTGCTGCTCCCGCCGCTCGATTCCCCGGCGTTCAACAAAGGAGAGCTCTGAGCATTCACGAATACCTCTCTGCCGACCTCCTGCGACAGGTAAGAGCTCCCACGTCCTATCCTGTCCCCCTTTTGCGACCGACTTCTTTATCGCGAGCCAAACAAATGGGGCCACTCATCATGTGCTCTGACCTCACATGCATGCACGAATAAACTGTGGCTAACCACTTATGATGTCAACAGTATGGCGTCGGCGTCCCCAAGGGAGCTGTCGCAAAGACGGCCAAGGAGGCCAAGCAGGTCGCTGAGCAGATTGGCACCGAGGACATGGTCATCAAGGCCCAGGTCCTCGCCGGCGGTCGAGGAAAGGGTACTTTCGACAATGGCCTCAAGGGCGGTGTCCGTGTCATCTACTCTCCCCACGAGGCCGAGATGTTTGCCCAGCAGATGATCGGTTACAACCTCATCACCAAGCAGACGGGTGCTGGCGGCCGTCTCTGCAACTCTGTCTACATCTGCGAGCGCAAGTTTGCTCGTCGCGAGTTCTACCTTGCCATCCTTATGGATCGTCAACACCAATGCCCTGTCATTGTGTCCTCTTCCCAGGGTGGAATGGATATTGAGACCGTCGCCAAGGAGAACCCCAGCGCCATCAACACCAACTACATCGATATCAACGTTGGTGTGACTGACGAGATTGCCCGCAGCATCGCCACCAAGCTCGGCTTCAGCGAGCAGTGCATCGAGGAGGCCAAGGACACCATCCAGAAGCTCTACCAGATCTTTAACGAGAAGGACTCGACCCAGATTGAGATTAACCCTCTGTCCGAGACTTCCGACCACCAGGTTCTCTGCATGGACGCCAAGTTTGGTTTCGACGACAATGCCGATTTCCGACAGAAGGAGGTGTTTGAGTGGCGCGATACCAGCCAGGAGGACCCTGATGAGGTCCGCGCTGCCGAGTCCAACCTCAACTTTATCAAGCTCGATGGTGATATTGGCTGCCTTGTCAACGGTGCCGGTCTTGCCATGGCCACCATGGACATTATCAAGCTGAACGGTGGTCAGCCCGCCAACTTCCTCGACGTTGGTGGTGGTGCCACTCCTGCCGCCATTAAGGAGGCTTTCGAGCTCATCACCAGTGACGCCAAGGTCACCGCCATCTTTGTCAACATCTTTGGTGGTATCGTGCGATGTGATGCTATTGCCACTGGTCTGATCAAGACTGTTGAGAGCTTGAACCTCAAGATCCCCATCATTGCCCGTCTCCAGGGCACCAACGTTGATGCTGCTCACCAGCTCATCAACGACTCTGGTCTCAAGATCTTCTCCATCGATGACCTACAAAGCGCCGCTGAGAAGGCCGTGCAGCTGTCCAAGGTCGTCAAGCTCGGTAAGTTGACTCATGTCGTGAATACATTTCCAAAGCTAACACATTCGCAGCTCGCGATATCGATGTCGGCGTCGAGTTCACCCTGGGTATCTAAGCGACACAGTCGCAAACCAGATAGACGGGGCAAGGGTTGAATATGGTGTAATAACGATCTGTGAGGCTAGAGTCCCGAGTGCTGAATCTCCGCAAGACGGGGAAAACAGACTGGATGTTATAAGGGAGGGTGTTTCTGTTTTTAATTAGCATGCATCGATCGATCCGCCTTGGAGGTCGCGGCTCGCAAGGCGTATGATTTTGATGCCTTTGAATGGGTCCAACGGTTCAATAGAAGGACGGATCAAAGGATACGGGCGAAGGCCTCGAATAAGAAGATTCCGCGGTCGTATTACGTGTGTCCATGTTGGTGTTCAGGTCCATTTTGTGTGTTGCCCTGACCGACACTTGCCAGCCGTCGATTGAGTTCCTCTAAGACAGGCGTATGAATGATGATCAGATCATGCCGGATATAGGAAGTCTGGTGGATTAACGGATGTGCAGGCCATGAAGTTGGGCCAGGGCTGAGCCTGTGCGTGGTGGTGCCTGAACGACAGGGGACGCTTCAGCATCATGACGAAGGATGAGAAAACCCTTAAAGACAAGCTTCTTTACGAGTATCCACCAAGCCTCGTCTGAAAAAGGAGTGAAGGAAATATTGAGATAAGAGATAGATTATGGCGTGTGTTTCCTCACTTGTCACACAAGATGTGAGATTTCGGGGTCGAGGGGGGTGATATGAGTGTGACTGTTCGGTCCAGGCTCGGCTATCGACCGTCTCGGATGGAAGGGGAATGGTGTCATGTACTGTACTGTTTTCTGAAGACAAGAGAGCCTCAGAGTGGAAACAGGTTTGTCGTTTTTTCTTCCGTGAGCAGGGACGAGGTTAGTTGTCATGGATAACAAGGGGATGCTTGTAAAAATTTGTTCTTTTGCTTGCTTGTTGAAAAGAAGAGGTCAAGATCCTTGAAGGGAAGGGGATCCATGGTTTGAGGCGTTCACCAGCCACACACCACCACGTTATGGGCTTTGGTGATCTGCCACGCCATTTTTCAGCCTCAAAAACTTGATCAACATCCTTGAGACGCAACTTCAAGCTCGAGATTTTAAAAACTCTGAGTGAATTTGACGTAATTTTCAACTAGAAGTTTCTCATGAGTCAGAGATAAGTAACAACTCGTTAAAAAAAAAAAGAATTTTCTTTCTTATTCATCACTTTTCAGGCTTTTCTTATCCTCGGTTATTCCTCAGAAAAAACCAGGAGTGACGAAAGCAAGCCCCACGGCGGCGGTCTTCCCGCGCGCGCGCCCCCCTTGATTTTCTCTGTCTACAAGGCAATCAATTGGATCGAACCCGAATCTCCTGACGGTCTTTTTTAATCTCTTTCCCTTCCATATCTTTTCTCGGCCGGGCAGACCCGGGTCTAACCAATAGATGTGAGTCCAGTGGATGCCCGTTCGTGTAATGGGATAGGATGGCCGGGAATTGTAACAAGGAGAGACATTTCCAGATCCACTGTTTCTTGTCGTAGGCGAGCGACGGAAGAGCCGCATGGGGGGTGTATGTTTGCGAATACCGATTAAAGACCGATGGACAGGCATGGGTGTGGTTTAATCTTAGATCTGGGTGGATGCAGGGACGGGAGAGATTTGTTGGTGAGGTTAGATGGTGAGAGTTGATGATATCATGATGGGAACGTCGAGATGGAGCGTTTGAGAAGAAGTGTTGATGAATGAATAAAAAGTAAAAGAAAATAAGATGAATACTCAAGTACCTTTATAGTTAGATAAGAGGGCACTTGTATTCCTTTTATTTAATGTACAACTCCTTGTGGTTGTTGAGATAGCTTCAGTAATGATATACAACTTCAACACCAAGCCTTGGCAAGTCAACCTCTAACCTCTTAACAATACATATCAAACTAGCAGATCATAATTGGCGGGAATGGCAGTATAAAACGGAAATAAGCCATTCATTCTCTGGTCTGATCGCTCACAGTCCTCTCCCCCGTGACTTCTCTCAACTTCTCATAACAACATCTGATACTCCAATCACAAGACCAAAGCCACAAACACCTCAACAACCTATAAGCTTACTCTGTATATCTCTTCGCTTGCCGCGCCTACTGCCGTCGTCTCATTTCTCATTTACTTCCTCCAATCCGATCAAGTCTTGGCTATTTCTCCAGACACATGGCCTTGACCAAAACGCGGGGAAATGGAGATTTCTTTCGTGAGGGGAAAAAAACGGACCATTCATGGTGCGCTCAAAGTCTTGGCTCTGGGGAAAAGGAAGCGGTCGAGCAGCCTACTACGCACTTGTTGGATTCTGTATGGGGGACATATAAAACGTACTTGGATAAGCGGTAAAAACTGAGGGCATCGCCATGTTCAGACGGACTCGTACGAAAAGAGTCCCACATTTTAGATCCGGCCGCCGGACCTGTCTCGGTGTTTGGGCTTTTTGACGACCTTTCGCCTCTCACCTCACACCCCTGCTCCACCCGGGATCATGATCCCCACTGAGGAACCCCCTTCACCTGTAAGTTGATGGGGCAGAGTCAAAGGAAGAGATCAGAATGTGTTGTTCGGCTTGTTCCCGGGTTCCACTGTTGCAGGCGTAAAACGCACAGGCACACACCTTGGGGGAGGGACCTGTGTTGGATGACCGAGGATGAAAAGAGGGAGGGCATAAATACCCTGGGGCACCGTCCTCGAGGGTGAGATTCTGTTTTGTTCTGAGCAGTTCAGTTTACATCAAGACACTCATACACATCTATCTACCTTGAATCGAGTACACATTCACATCTCGAGTACCACCATCAAGAACAATACTTCTTCACCACCACTACTACTACTATTACCACTACAAACATCAACTCCACCACCAAACACCAACACCATGCCTTCTGCCGCTCGAAACTGGTTCGCCCGCCACTGCGCTCCTCCTCCTCCCCTAACAAACACCCCCGTCTGCCCCTGCACCACCTGCTTCAACGGAGGCTCCCACACCAACAACTCTGCCTCCTTCTCCGTCACCACAACCACAGAGTCCCGGAAACGTGCCGACTCTGAAACCTCTTCCATCTCTAGCGGTACTACAGTCACCACCGTGTCACATATCGAGACCACCAAGCAATAAACAACTACCTGCATTACAACAACAACACGGGTCAAACTTGAGCAAAAAGAGCTATCAGCGCAAACAATACCAGCCTGTCGAGCGTGGCGTTTTTGAAAGGGAAAACAAATAGTCAAGTTTATTGAGAGCGTCCTTTTTTTTCGTGGTCTGGGTTTTTGGATACAATAATGACTCTCTGACTTGACCTAAGTCGGGGGGTATAATACACATACAATCATTCCACTTGCTTCCATCTCTTTTATGCTTGTGCTTGATTCCAACTTCTTAACAAGTCCTTGGCCGCTGAAAGATCTGCCCCTGTAAGCTCTTCTATCTGTTCCGCCTCTTCCAACGCTGTCTTACCATTACTGCATTTACAGTTTACATCCACCCCGTGCTCGAGGAGTATTCTCATCACTCCAGTGTATCCCCTCGAAGCCGCTTCATGAAGTGCTAGTAATTGCTTTCCCCGCAAATCAATATGATCTGCTAAATCATTCTCATGGTTCGCTCCCCTTTCCAATAGACGCCGTACAACATCCTCATAGTTCCCTCTCGCCGCCCACCGGAGCGCACCCGAACGCGCAGTCTCAGCTCCATAATCGAGCAACATGTCAACAACCTCCGTACCCGGATAACTCTTCTGATACCACCCAGCAGCCCATCCGAGTGGAGGAAGATAAGCACAGTCGGGATCCTGATTAGGGTCTGCGCCAGCCTCGAGAAGGAATCTGATAAACTCGGGCCGCTGACGACTCCGACATGCGGCGATGAGAGCCGAACCCTGACGGTCGTATTGCAGTGTGAGAACAGATGGATCCGCCCGGAGGAAGACCGATATGAGCGGCATTGAGCCCGAGTAGATTGCGGCCCGGATAGGTTCCTCGGCGACTTTGCCGGGCGGGTACTCGGCAAGCAGAAACTCGATGACGGGGATTCTTTCAGCCCATGATGCAGATGCTAATAGAAATTGGATCGTTTCTTCAGAGGGAGGCGATTCATCTTCGGCGGCTAGGAGGTGTCGGAGTCGTTCAACGTCACCGGATGCAGCGATTAATCCCAAAGACGCGGTGACCAACTCGACGTCGGGAGAGTGACGGTCTGGAACCTGGCGCATGCCCCGTGTGATAAACATGATTATCGCAAAGCCCTAAGCTCGTTGATCGGGAGAGTTTGATGAAGTGGTTTGCCTTGGGTGAGCCGAGGTCGGAAAGGTGAAGATGGGTTCCGACCGATCCAGGTAGGCTACTAAATTGTGGCCTGTTGTGTCACCAGCCCGACTAACATTCGATAGATTTCTAAATGACCTCTAGGAAATGTTGACAAGAGCTGTTTTCATCATGATAGGTGACTTGTGTTGGTGAGACAGTCGCAGAACCCCCTCTTACTCGATTCGTACCCCAAGTATCGATGGCGTGCTTTGATAGAGGGGCCGAGAGGGCCGAGGCTGAAGGTCTCACCATATTACATACTTCTTCCGAAGACCTTGTCTGGTTGAGATATTTCAGGTTTTGAAGAAAGTCTAGAAGCAAGTCTTGAGCAGCGTTCTTAAGGTTTCATTCGGATTTAGATTCCCATGCTTTGTTCAAGCAGAACATGGTTTCTACACTCACGAGCGTGAGGGAGTTTTCAACTCAGCCTGATAGGGCTACCCATCTTGATCAACACGTTATATCCACAGCTCACCAGGACCCGACTACCCCAGAAACCTTGTTTCTCCAGAGTTGAAACTCACCTAAACGAATTCACTCACCGGCCGTTGAACCGGGACACCTCCGGGAAAAGAGTGGAGCACTCCCGGCGCCGAAAAAGAGTCCGTCTCCAATCTAAGAAAGCAACGAATGAATAGAGTCTACATCGTACGATAGAAATAATTATCACGGGTTGTGTTCAAACTTGGACCCTTTTTGCATTTGCATGACCCATCACTTACTCGTGCATAAACATAAGCCACTCTATCTGCCGAAGCTGTCCCTTTCGTCATTAAGTAATCCCCCGGCTTGACGTCACCTCATCCCACGTCCTTTTAGCCTACAGCCCTCTCTCTCTCTCTCTCGACATTAGGCGTCATATCAGCGGCTTTCCAACATTTATAGATTTACACAGGAAACAAGACGTCTTTTTGACTGCATTCTCTCTCTTCGTCATGCCGTATACCAAGGTTGACCCCGCCATCATCGAGGCGCTCGGGCTGGACCCCGCCTGCTCGTCCATCGCTTCTCATGGCGGATCAGGCTTTGCGTCGACTTTCAAGATATCGACCACTGTTGATGGGAAGCCGGTCAATTACTTTGTTAAGACTGGCGCTGGGAAGGAAGCTGAGGTCATGTTTCGAGGTATACATTCTATCTAAGTGTTATCACGGCCATGACATCTAACACTGACAGGTGAACACGCCTCCCTCAACGCCATCGCAGATACAGTACCCAACTTCTGTCCTCATTCTCACGCCCATGGAGCCCTAGCCAATCGCAAAGGACACTTCTTCCTCGTAACCGACTTTCTAGACTTGGGATCTTCAGCACCTGGTGGTACAGGCAAGACCCTCGCAGCAAAGCTCGCCCAGCTACACACGACACCCGCACCCATCCCAGAAGGCCACGACAAGCCCATGTTTGGCTTCCCCATCCCGACATGCTGCGGATCCACGGAGCAGGATAATTCGTGGAAGGAGTCGTGGGCTGACTTTTACGCTGAGAACCGTCTTAGACACATCAAGCGCGAGGCGGTTCGCAATCATGGTTCGGATCCAGAGTTTGAAAGGCTTATTGAAAGGGTTGCTTCTGAAGTTGTCCCAAGACTGATTAACAAAGTCAAGGATATCAAGCCGGTCGTTATCCATGGTGACTTGTGGAGCGGAAACCATTCCAGGGGGCAGATTGCTGGCAAGGGTGGTTGCGAAGAGGTTGTATATGACCCTTCGGTTGTTTACGGCCACTCCGAGTATGAACTCGGCATGATGAACATGTTTGGGGGCTTCACTGATCACTTTTGGCATGAGTACGAACGGCTTGTGCCCCCAGCTGAACCTGCGGAGGAGTGGGAGTATCGACTGAGGCTATATGAACTGTAAGCAAGCCCCCTTTTGATTCCAACCTTGTACGAGATACTAACAAGTGCCAGATATCATCATCTGAACCACTATGCCATGTTTGGAGGGGGTTATCGAGATGGAGCCACGTCCATGATGAAGGGTCTAATCCACAGATTTGGAGAATGAGAGCAAAGCAGCAAGACGGACTAATGAAGAATCATGTCGAATTTAATGAATTTAAATGCAAAATGCCTCTCAACGCCTCAAAGTGATCGCTTGTATAAACCCATCTCTAAGTGTGTGAACCAAAATAAACTCGCCAAAAACAATGCAGCACTTGTTCAGATGCGATGATCGTCTCCCTCATGCAGCTAGCATGGCTGGTTGCTTCCTCCTTTCGGCTTGTGCCTCCTCCTCTTGTCTCTGTTCTGCCACGGGTGGTTGTGCGATGGGGACTGAGGGCAATTCTTGCGCGACTTCGGCTTCGAGGGCGAGTAATTCCTCTTCCACTTCTTCCTCGTCCTGGTTCGAGATGCGGCCTCCAAGCATATCGCTAACTTCCTAAAGGAGTGTAAGTAACCATCCATTGACAAAAGGAGTCCTGGGAGGCTCACCTGTTGATACGCGATCGCATCCGCCGTCTCCCCCATCAACTTCTCCACATGCTCTATACCGCCCATCTCAGCATGAATCTCCTGCAGAACCTTTGTACCCTGCTGCAGTCCAAACAAGACATCCTTTTGTATAAGCGCGAATTCAACATCGGTCGTGAGTTTCTCGAGCTGCGCTAGTTGCGCGTCCGTCTTGGCGAGGAGCGACTCCTGGTACTTTTTGCGCCGAAGAGCCAGCAGAGCCCTCTTCTTGTCGCCCTTTGCCAGCATCTGCCTCGCAATCTCCGTCTCCTTATCGGTGAGCACGCTGATGCGCCTTTGGTACTGGTGTAGCTTGTCGCGCTGGTTCTTCATGTCCAGGATAGCCCTAGCAGAGGGAATGTCAGTCACGAGCGCAATCGGAGATGGAGATGGCGGAGTCATTTGTGGAAGGATAAGAAGCTTACTTGTCCTGGGCTGTTACTTTACTCGCGTTGCCACCCATGGTGAGTATCGCGGCCTTCTAGAATTGCCGTGGAATGACCTAAAGAGGGATTGTCGTGGTGAAATTGCGCAAGATTGCGTTTGCGAAAGTCGGCTCGGCGATTGTCACGAGGGAGACCATCGTCATCGGGCGCAGAAAGGGTTCCACAGCTTTATCGATAAGCAGGGCCCCTCCAACTTTAGATAAGAAATGTATAAAAGATTTATAACTTTTTGACAATTTATTATAACCATGAGCAAATCTTCTTCGCATTTATAGAAATATGATTAGGATTATATAAAAGTAGTTATATATAGAGAAA